>OVAU01002083.1:775-13207 GCA_900406315.1 Biscutella laevigata subsp. laevigata
ACCAAACTTTTGAACTTCTGAAATATGTCATGCACTTGGGATTTTTTCTTAAGAGGATACAACCATGTATAACGAGTGAAATGGTCGACAAAAATGACATAGTACTTAAAACCATCTATCGAAAGTATTGGAGAAGTCCACACATCAGAGAAAACAATTTCAAGAGGGTGAGAAGTCGATAAAGTGGAGACAGAGAAAAGCAACTTATGCATCTTATTAGTTGAACATGACAAGCAAGGCTGAGCCAACAACGCATTCGATGATAAAGGTAAATCAAAAGCAGAGACTATTTAATTAAGAATTTGTAAAGCAAGATGGCCTAACGAGCATGCCAATCAGAAAGAGAAGTTTTAATTAAGGAAGCAAAAGCTAAAGAAGGCCTAGTAGCAGCTGGAAACTTCGGCCAAGCATAAGTCCCATTCTTAGGAAGACCTTCCAAACGAAGAGTTCCCGTTTGCAAATCTCTCACCTGGAAAAATGTAGGAGTAAAAGTCACAGAGACACCATTATTCTTACATAATTGGAAAACAGAAATAAGATTTTTGTCAAGGGAAGGAACACAAAGAACTTTATTAACCAGAAAAGGAGAAGTATAANACTTCGGCCAAGCATAAGTCCCATTCTTAGGAAGACCTTCCAAACGAAGAGTTCCCGTTTCCAAATCTCTCACCTGGAAAAATGTAGGAGTAAAAGTCACAGAGACACCATTAGTCTTACATAATTGGAAAACAGAAATAAGATTTTTGTCAAGGGAAGGAACACAAAGAACTTTATTAACCAGAAAAGGAGAAGTATAAGAAGGAGTAAAGAAAGAACCCGTATGTGTTATTGGCAAGGTTGAGCCATCGCCAAGTAACACATCTTCACCACCATTGTAGGGAGAATGCAGTGAAAGGTTTGCTAAATCTGATATCATATGATGAGACGCGTCGGAGTCGACTAGCCAAGTGGAGGAATCTGACATTAAGGCTGGGTTTGCTCGCGGCGGAGGTTGCTGCCAAGACTGAGCATACGGTGTGGGTGAGTGTTGATGACCAGACTATTGTGGGTGAAACATCTGCGGGTGAGGAGAACTTGTCGTAGACCAAGGACGCTGACCAGCACCACGGACCATAGCGTATTCGGGACAATACTTTGCGCTATGTCCTTGAGTCACACCGGCTTGACAACGACTCAAGTACGGACGCGAGAAGCGCTGCTGTGCCTGATTGTTGTTGTTACGATAGTTCTGGCCAGAGTTGTTGCGAGGTGTTGACTGCTGTGGTGCACGAGGAGGTTTGGGACGATGATCGACGGCATTAGCAACCACTGGAAGAACTGGATCTGCATACTGTATCATGGCTTCTCGATTAATGAGTTTCTCATGCAGTTCCGTGAAGGAGATTGTGCTATCCCTTGCATTGACTGCATCAATCTCAGCCTTGAATTCCTCTGGAAGACCTGCTAATGCTTGCTCGATTAAATCCTCTGGATCCATAGGTTTACCAAGAAGGGCTAGATCATCTGATTTCGCCTTTAGCACACGCAGATACTCACTGATGGACTTGGATCCTTTTACACACGTTCTGATCTGATGCTTCAACTGCTTGATGTGCCCGCGTGAAGGATTTCCAAACGTCTCCTGCAACGTGTTCCAGACCTCCTGAGTCGACTTAGCAGTCGAGACAACAGACTGCATCGGTAGAGAGATCGTCCCAATCAGCGAGCTGTATAGTAACCTGTCTTGTCTTCGCCACGGAGCAAACATAGGATTAGCTATAGTAACTCCCTCCTGAACCAACGTAGCTGCCGGCAACTCATGAGAACCATCGAGAAATTGGTGCAGCTCGTGTCCCTCAAGGAGAGCCATAACTTGGCGAGACCACATCAGATAATTGGCTTGAGTGAGCTTTGTTATTCCAGACATATTCACAGATAGAAGCGTGCTTGACGGATTTGCTGCGTTGAAAACAGACGTCCTTTCCGTTGTGGAATCAGACATATTGCACTGAGAGAAGAAAAGAACCTGATGAAGCAGTAAACTGAGAGAGAGAGAAAATCGTAACAGAGAGAGACAGAGTCTGAAAATAACAGAGAAAGAAGAAGAGAGTTGGAAGGGATCGATTGAAGAAGAAGAAGAAGAAGAGAAGAGAGGAACGAAGTAGGTTTAAAGCCTAGACGGCTCTGATACCATATCAACGTTTGTATTGATTGCTTAAACTTTACAATAGGTGACTCTCTGTTTATATAGAATACAGAGTAGGGTTTTGTACATAATCGAATAAGGAAAGAATATACAGAGACTATGGTAACCTAATTATAGGTAATCACATGGGATCCTAACACGTTTGTCTTGGAAGTATATGCAATCTTCCTTTAGCTCAACTCAAGGAGCTTGGTTTAGGCCTTGAGGAATCTCAAAGACCTTTCATTTGGGTCATAAGAGGTTGGGATAAGTATAACGAGTTAGTTGATTGGATCTCAGAGAGCGGATTTGAAGAAAGAATCAAAGAGAGAGGCTTGCTCATAAGAGGATGGTCTCCTCAAATGCTTATCCTAACACGTCAAGCCGTTGGAGGATTCTTAACACATTGTGGATGGAACTCAACTCTTGAAGGAATCACTTCAGGTGTTCCATTGCTCACATGGTCATTGTTTGAAGACCAATTCTGCAATGAGAAATTAGCTGTGCAGGTACTAAAAGCCGGTGTGAGAGTAGGAGTTTAAGTGCCCATGACATGGGGTCAAGAGGAGAAGATAGGAGTATTGGCGGATAAAGAAAGAGTGAAGAAGGCCGTGGAAGAGTTAATGGGTCATTAGTTTTACAAAATGATAAAATCACCGAGGGCTTGAATGGCGAGAGATTCTGAATTAGTTTTTAGTTTTTGATTCTGGAAAATCTATTTTTTAACCAATCAATGATTTTTGTAAAATGGATTCCCTATAATTATGGGAATCTAGTTTTTGAGTGGTTTTTAAAATTTGTATAGAGAATCCAAAAACCACGTTTCATGAGGTGTTTCTCGGATGGATTTTGAACAATTCTAATTTTTTATTTATGTTTTTTTTGAGAATTTTTATTTTATTCAAAATGAATTGTAACAGACATTTTCAAAGCAAATATAATGGAGAAATACCTACTTGTTGATGTAGTAAATTGTATTTTTTTCTTTAAAAAAATTAGTAATAAGTTTTATATGCATTTTCAATAAATATTTGGAATTTTCTAATCTTCTTATTTATTAATTTTATAAATATATTTATATTTCAATAATTATTTACTATTTTATAAACTTCTAAATATTAATTTTACAAAAATAATTAATTTTATTAAATAAATTTATTTATTTATTTTAACAATTAAAACAATAAAAATATATATTAAAATTTTTGAAAATCTAAAAGCTAAAACTAAAATCACCATTCAAGTTTTTGTAAAATCTAAAATCCACAGCAATACCAAAAACCAAAATCAAAATCTATAATCCAAAAATCAAAATCCAAAATCTAAAAACTAAACATTCTTAGCCTGAAAGATCGCTATTCTCGAGAATAGTGTTGTACATTATTTTGGTAATTAGTTTTGGTTAATGATAAAATCACTGAATAATAGCCGTTCTATATAAATTTATGATTGATAAATACAAAGTGCAAACAGATCACTTATATAACATATCTATGTCTTGATTGGAAAAAATCTCGATTTGAAGAATCGAATTGAACTTGAACAGAAAATAGTACTGAAATCGAACCGAAGAAAAATCCGAATAGTTTCTAAATTTCACAATCTAAAAAATCGAAATCGAATCGATTTGATCCAAACATATTAATATTTTTAAATATGTAATTTTAATGTTAGATATTATTTTTTAGATATTTAATATATTTTAAAAGATTTATTTTTAATTATTTGTTTATTTTATATATTTATGATATTTTTGTAAGAAAATAGTTTATATTTTCAAATTTATTAATATTTCAAATCTTTTTAAATATATATTTTTTAAAACACTTTAAACCCAAAAGAATCCATAAATATTTTGGCATTTGAACCTAACTTGAAATTTGAACCGAACTTAGAACAAAACATAAAATAATTTAAATGAATTTTCTAAATATATATCTGAAAATCCAAAACTTGAACGGGCCATCTCTATTACATAACCTTTGGTTTCTGCAAATGTGCGTCATCACGATCGTCGGCCTACGATATTGAATGGGTCTCGTTTTAAACGAATTTAAAACACATTATCGACTACTAAGACATGTGAGCCAACTCAATCCCAAACCTATAGCACCTAAACTAAAGCCCAAACCCATTAATCCGAAGACGACGTGAACAACGCGACGTGAGAATGTTTGGTAAGAAGACATTTCACAAGGGAATCAAAATTTCTCTTAATTGTTCTCTATTAATATTACTATGTCCATAAAGTTTCAAACACAAATTCGGTTTTGGTAACGTTAGTAACCTCTGTCCTCTTTTACTTACTTTCGATTCTTGGGACTTGTGAGATGTAGCTATCAGCGAGCTTCGATGTTCTTGTTTTTGTGTTTGAGAATTATCTTCTTTTCGTTAAGAAGGTGTCTCTAAACTTTTCCTGCAAAGGAAAGGTCAATTGAAGGCGAAAAGATGGTCACAAATGGTCAAACTAAGTGTTGGCCAAGAATATCCTACACTTGTAGTGATAACATTATGTATTTATGTGGACCGAATTGAGTGTTTCGCAAGTAAATCTCTTTACGCCTTTTTTACACGCTTCTCATCTTATATAACCTCTCAAGAATAGAATAAAAAACCAAAACAAAACTTCAGACTTTCTTATTAGAGTTGAATCAGAATGGATTCCGAAACTACCCAAAAACCTTATCCTCTTCACTTTGTTCTCTTTCCTTTCATGGCTCAAGGCCACATGATTCCCATGGTTGATATTGCAAGGCTCCTAGCTCAGCGTGGTGTGACCGTAACGATTATCACAACGCCTCAGAATGCCGTGAGATTCAAGAATGTACTAAGCCGTGCCGTCGAGTCTGGCTTGCCTATAAACCTAGTGCATGTGAAGTTTCCATCTCAAGAAGCTGGTTTACCAGAAGGAAAAGAGAATGTTGATTCGCTTGATGAATCAATGGAGGTGATGTTATCCTTCTTAAAGCGATTAACATGCTCGAGGAACTTGTATTGAAGCTCATGAAAGAGATGAAACCTAGACCAAGCTGTATAATCTCTGATTTCTGTTTGCCTTATACAAGCAAACTCGCTAAGAAGTTCAATATACCAAAGATTGTCTTCCATGGCATGTCTTGCTTCTGTCTTCTCTATGCATGTTTTACGCGAGAACCCTGACATCTTGGAGAATTTAAAGTCAGACCAGGAGCTTTTCACTGTGCCTTATTTTCCTGATAAAGTTGAATTCACAAGACCTCAAGTTCCTGAGGCTACATATAATCTTCCGGGAGACTGGAAAGAGTTCTGGGAAGATGTGAAAGAAGCGGATAAGACATCATACGGTGTTATAGTCAACACGTTTCAAGAGCTTGAGCCTGCTTATTTCGAAGACTTCAAGAAGGCAAGATCCGGTAAAGCATGGTCCATTGGACCTGTCTCCTTGTGCAATAAGACTGGAGCAGACCAAGCTGAGAGAGGAAACAGATCAGTCATTGATCAAGAAGAGTGTCTTAAATGGCTTGATTCTAAGAAACAAGGCTCTGTGCTATATGTTTGCCTTGGAAGTATCTGCAATCTTCCTTTGGCTCAGCTCAAGTAGCTTGTTCTAGGCCTAGAGGAATCTAAAAGACCTTTCATTTGGGTCATAAGAGGAATGGAGAAGTACAAGGAGCTAGTAGAGTGGATCTCGGAAAGCGGATTCGAAGAAAGAATCAAAGAGAGAGGACTTCTCATCAAAGGATGGTCACCTCAAATGATCATCCTTTCACATCCTTCCACTGGTGGTTTCTTAACACATTGCGGATGGAACTCTACTCTTGAAGGGTTAACTTCCAGTCTACCGCTGCTGACATGGCCATTATTTGCCGACCAGTTCTGCAACGAGAAACTGGTCATGCAGCTACTAAAAGCCGGCGTGAGAGGCGGAGTTTGTAAGACCTGTATATGGAAAGGATACTTTAGTCATAGTATATACCCTAATTGTCATTGTAATTTCCCTATATAAGCTCTGTACAGTAACCTATGATCGATATAACGATTATTACAATTCTATATGGTATCAGAGCCGTATACGATACCTCGCTTCTGAAATTTTTTTTTTTTTTTTCCCCGCCGCCAAACTCTCAAACTCCTCTCTTCAAATCTTCTCTTCTCCTCTCTTATCTCAGTATGTCTGTATCACCATCCGCATCCGAAACCATTGTTACCAACGATTCCTCACTTCTCCTCAACATCAACATGTCCAATATCACTAAGCTAAATGCTTCCAACTTCCTCATGTGGAATCGTCAGGTCCTCGCCCTTCTTGATGGATATGCCCTTGCTGGTTATCTTGATGGAACTGTGCGTATGCCACCTCCAACTGTCACGGCTGAAGGACAAACAACTCCTAATCCGGAATTCACTCACTGGAAACGACAAGATCGTTTCATCTACAGTGCTCTTCTAGGTTCCATCTCTGCAAATGTCCAGACGCTACTCTCTACCACCACAACATCAGCTCAGATCTGGACCCTCCTCCATGACACGTACGCCAAACCTAGTCGTGGCCACATCCAACAGTTGAAACAACAGATCAAAGGATGGACGAAAGGTACTAAGTCAATTGATGAATATTTTCAGGGACTCACCTCTCGTTTCGACCAACTTGCTCTCCTTGGGAAACCGGTTGATCACGAAGACCAGATTGAATATCTCCTTGATGGTCTTACTGAAGAATACAAAGTGGTGAGTGATCAAATTGAAGGTCGTGATGTCTCTCCATCTTTGGTTGAAATACATGAGAAGTTGCTGAATCGTGAAGCCAAGATCAAATCCACAGCTGCTGCTCCGTCTCATGTTCCAGTCACTGCCAATGTCGCCACCTACAAGAACAACAACTATCGTAACAATCACAGTTCTCAGTACAAGGCACCACAGCGACAAAACTACAACAACCAACAAGCCCCTCAACGTCCTCAGCAGTACACACCACGCCCTTACTTGGGTAAGTGTCAGCTCTGTGGAGTCTATGGGCACAGTGCACGTCGCTGCTCGCAACTCCAGCCCGCATCTCAGACCCACTATGCTCCGTCGTCGGTCGCAACTTATCCTCCCTGGCAGCCACGAGCAAATCTTGCAACTGGACCTGCATACAACACAAGCAGCTGGTTGTTAGACAGTGGTGCTACTCACCACATCTCCTCGGACTTGAATAATTTGGCTCTTCACCAGCCATATAATGGAGGAGAAGAAGTTACCATCGCAGATGGTACAGGTCTCAACATTGCTCAAACTGGTTTTGCTCTGTTACCTACACCCACCTGTGATCTTAAGCTAAATGATGTGTTATACGTTCCCAATATTCAGAAAAACTTAATCTCTGTTTATAGGATGTGTAACACTAACCAAGTTTCTGTTGAATTTTTCCCTGCTCATTTTCAGGTGAAGGACCTAAGCACGGGGATCAGCTTGCTCCAAGGCAGAACTAAGAACGAGCTCTACGAGTGGCCTGTCGGAACTTCATTACCCACAGCCTATTCGATCACTACCAGTCCACCTAAAGACCTAAACCTATGGCATTCAAGACTTGGCCATCCTTCTCTATCAGTTTTACAAACTCTTGTTTCTCATTTTTCATTACCTGTTTCCAATTCAATAAAATCCTTTTCTTGTTCTGATTGTTTAACCAACAAAAGTCACAAACTACCCTTTCATACAAACACTATCACCTCAACTAAACCACTCCAGTATATCTATTCCGATGTCTGGACTTCCCCAATCTATTCCATTGATAACTATAAATACTACCTTATTCTTATTGACCACTACACTAGATACACCTGGCTATACCCATTGAAACAAAAGTCTCAAGTCAAAGAAGTCTTTATCACCTTCAAAGCGTTGGTTGAAAACAAGTTTCAGCAACGCATTGGAACTCTCTACTCGGACAACGGAGGAGAGTTCATTGCTCTCCGTGGTTTCCTAGCAGCTCACGGCATAGCTCACCTCACGTCTCCGCCTCATACGCCAGAGCACAACGGCGTCTCTGAAAGAAAACACAGACACGTGGTTGAGACAGGACTCACTCTCTTGACTCAATCATCTGTACCTAAAGAATACTGGAGTTACGCTTTCACAGCAGCGGTTTACTTGATCAATCGCATGCCAACGCCGATTTTGAAGGACAAATCCCCGTATGAAAAACTGTTTGGTACAACACCGAATTACCTCAAGCTTCGCGTATTTGGCTGTCTGTGTTTTCCCTGGACAAGACCATACTCAAGTCACAAGCTCGATGATCGTTCAGTTCCATCAGTTCTCCTAGGATACTCACTCACCCAGAGTGCGTATCTCTGTCTTCATCCACCCACTGGACGGATTTATATTTCCCGGCATGTTCAATTTGTCGAGAATGTTTTTCCGTTCGCTTCTGCCACTTCCCCATCACCGATCGCTGCTGATAAACCTGAAAGACCTGTATATGGAAAGGATACTTTAGTCATAGTATATACCCTAATTGTCATTGTAATTTCCCTATATAAGCTCTGTACAGTAACCTATGATCGATATAACGATTATTACAATTCTATAGAGTTGAGCAGCCTATGAAATGGGGAGAAGAGGAGAAGATTGGAGTGTTGGTGGATAAAGAAGGAGTGAATAAGGCAGTAGAAGAGTTAATGTGTGAGAGTGATGATGCAAAAGAGAGAAGAAGAAGAGCTAAAGAGCTTGGAGTATTAGCTCACAAGGTTGTGGAAGAAGAAGGCTCTTCTCATTCTAACCTCACATTCTTGATAGAAGACATAATGCAACTAGCTACACAATGCCAAAAATGATTACGTCATTTTTTAAAAAATATGTAGAAATATCAAGGGTTAATTTGATGTGAGAGCACTTTTAGCAAACTAATTAGAAGAAAAACATACACCTCCTTTTGCCTTGAAACAAAAAAGAAAAAATGTAATGATCTGACGAAATTGACCTTGAAGTAATTAAGCTTGTAAATGCCATTCATAAATGCATTTATTGACAGCCGTCAGATTTATCTCTGTAAATGGTAACTTTTATATGATCTAATAGTTATAATAATTCTAGGTATTATAGTAATGATGTGCTTTTAATATAGAGTTTTTGTCTCTCCGCCGTCTTTCTGGCTTCTACGCTCGAGACCTCTCTCTTTCATCGTTCGAAACTCCTATTTTTTGTTGCATATCGTTTGTAGTAGAGCTTTTGTGTACACCATCTAAAAACTACTATAAGGTTGGTTCTGTAAAGTCAGGTGTTTGAGTATAATTTTTTGACCATAGAGAAGCGGACAAGACGCATGGAGATTTTGGTTGGCAGCAGCTTGAGAGTCTCTGGAAGTTTGTTTAGTGATGATTTAATCCAACGAATTTGTAGATATAGTAGTTCAATTTGGATCTAAAATATGTTTTGTTATGTTTGGCAGCAACTTTAAACCACATGACAATTGGAATCTAAAATATGGTAGTTCGATTTGGATCTTAAATTTGGTAGGTTGAATTTACAACTAAAACATTGTGTCCTTTAGAGAACTTGACAATTATAATCTTAAAGTTAGATAATTGACCACGGATAAGCGAACAAAAATAATTGGTATTTTGGCTGGATGCGTGGAAGTTCCCTTTGTTTATTGATGATTCATTCCCAGATTTCGATATAAGTACTCTAACATATCGACCACAATCCACATAAAAAATAAATATATGAGATGTGTGATCGTAGGTGTGACCACGTACGACCGGCCATAACATATGAGATGTGTGGCGTGGGTATCGCAGCAAATATGGACATATCAGAAAATCGACAGATCTAAAATTGACAATATTGAAAAACCTTGAACGAAAGAGGATAAACGGGTCATGCAAATGGTTTAGTTTATGAAACCCTAGGCGCGAAATAGGCGACGAGTGGCGACGAGTGGTAACAACAACATTGAGATTTCACGGCGACGCGGAGAGGGTTTCTCCACGAAGATAACGACATGGGGGGAGAGAACGACGCGATATGGGTGAAGGAGGGTTCCAGAATCGAGAATGAATATTGGTTTGGAATAAATGATTTTAATAAGGATTAAAATTGAGGAGGAAAACAATGGAAAAGTAGTGTCAAGGTTAATATTGTAATAGCACTCAAGGAGAAGTGTCTTAGGAGCAATGGTTTGTTTATGTCTAAATAGTTTGTGAATAGTGTATTACAATATAAATTGTCCAAATATCAATTAACTTTTTTTTTGTTTAGTTCTCCCCCTTAAGAACTAAGAGAATCTCCGAGCATCTCCATCGGAGATTTTAAAGGGTTTTAAAGCTCAAAAATAAATCTAAACTAGGATTTTGCCCGCATTTAATGCGGGGTAATTGTTTTATTTTATTATATTATATTCAATATTTATGAAAAAGAAAATATTTTAATCAAAACCTCTAGGTATATCGGGATATTGATTTTATTTTTATGTGTTATAAATATATAATGAATTATATGTTAAATAAGAAAAAAATTATAAATATTTTTATATAGTAGATTTATAAATTCACTAACGAAAAAGTGACAAAACAAAAATATTTTGTAAATTCAAATCAAAATCAAAATTTATTACTATTTAATCAAAAGTTATATTGAAATTAAAACACATAGTAACTTATATAGAAAATGTCAAAATTAATATTTAATACTCTAATAAAAAATATTTACATTATTTTATTAAATTAATTTATAATGCAATAAATTTCTTATTATCCAACACAAATTTTATAAACCATGGATGCTAAAATTGTGATAATGATGAATATAAAAAATATTTTTTGTAATTTAGTGATATGAAAAGAAAATTATTATGTTATTTATTTGAAGTATAACAAAAAAAAAGTTATTCTAGAGATATTTATTATTAGTTTTTGGAAGTATATCAAAGGATATTACTCTAAAGATATACCAAACAACGAAAACAATAATTTAATGTTGGTAATAATATTATTGTTCACAGAATATTGGTGGTCTTAAAAATATTATTGTTTTTATACCCGATTGTTATCTTAAAAATATTATTGTTTTTAAAATAATATTTTAATTCGTTAGATATAAATTTAATTTAGTTTGTTATAAGCTATCTAATTTTATTTGTCTAGTCATTAATAAAATAGTGTAATATAACTTTTTAAGTAGATAAACCCTGTTTTAATATAATAGATATAATAAAATTTTCAGATACATTTTATAACCGATTCTAAATAAGAAATTTTAGATACTTTTTAGAACCTAATACATGCCACTTTGTGATTGAAAGGGGAAAACACATAAAAATCGAATGGATAGTATTTGAAAATATCGGTTTGGGTAATAATCAAAAACCAAACAAATATAAAAAAAAAATATTCATAATACAAACTAAAAAAATCAAATTGAATATTTTGGATCTATCAGTAGAGGAAAATTTAATAAAAATAGTTTATGATTCTTAATTATTGAGATTAATGTAAATAATATTAAAATATTGTTAAGTGTCCTTTTATAAGGTTTTATTGATGGAGGCGGTGTAAGAAGAGTCAAGTTTGATTTGGCGGTTGTGTAATTGTCATCTTGTATTGTTATGTATAAGAATAAAAACTGATCTTGACGTTTCAAACACAATTTGATTTTGGTAATGTCTGAGAGTCTTTTGTTAGTTTTGAGTCTTGTAATAGTTAACTGAAAGAGTCCAAGTTTAATTTTTTGTTTTGTTTCTTGCGGTTCAAGTATATTCTTTATAACTCTTAAGCTTTTTGTAACTGAGAGAGTACAACTTTGATTTTTCTTTATCCTTTTATGTAAGAGTAAGAGAGAATCCGTACATGCGCGAGTGTCGTTTTATGTTTTGTTCTATAAATTGTTTTAGCTGAATTTTAATTAACTATTTTTTTGACTTTATCAATTTAAATATTTATGATTATTTTAATTTATTTTGCATATTATGCTTAAATATCTTTTTTCTCATATCGATCATCTAAATTTATTTAATTACCTCGCATTCTATAAATAAATTGTTTCTATGATCATAATAACCTCTAATATATTCTTAAGATTATTTATTTTTCTATCATCTCCTATCTATTATGTAAATCTAAATGTTATAATTATTTTAAGTTTCTCAAATTTCATTTAAAGTTTGTATTTCCACATACATTTTATTTATTGTACTATAATTTTATCTTCTTTTTTTCGTGTAATTTTTTCTATTTTATAGTTTCATCTATTTGATGTGGTTTGGAGTTTTTTGTTCATTATATTTTTTTATGTCTTTAATGTGTTTT
>OVAU01002084.1:0-13206 GCA_900406315.1 Biscutella laevigata subsp. laevigata
ATGTGAATATAAGAAATCATCAAAACGATGGCTTGCTTACCCTACAAAAATGCTTGAATTTCGTGTAGTAAAGGCTGTCCGCCATTACAACTATAGCATGTCTCCTCTTCATTGAAAACCACTGGACAAATGATTATAGAGACACAAACATATCAAGCTTAAATAGAATTAACTGGAAAAGAAATGCAATCAAAGCTATCCAGGAATGATGCAAACGGAGGATAATAAAGATGATAGCATGGATGGAGAGGCAAAAGGTAAACGTCCACAAAACGACCTTTATTTTTTTTCTGATCTGTTAAATTCCTCCTACAGACTTCTAACATAAACATTTTCTAAGATAAAAGGGGTCGGGGATATGTTATGCTATTACATAGCACACATACCTGTGAGCCCTTCCGAAAATCCTTCTTTTCAACCTCAGGCAGCATATGCTTAGAATACCGACCATTTCCATGTGGTCCAGGATCCTCAAAACTGGAACAACATGCAATACCAGGATACAAACCACAAGAGAGATGGTACAGTAGCGAGACATTAGAGAGGTTCAACCGTATTAGTAAACTACACACATTGTAACACAACTCACCAATCAATGAAGCTAAGGTTCGAGAAGATCAAGTGATTATAGACATACTTAAAGTCAAATAGCGGTATACAACTGCCAGTTAACAAAAAGAAGATGGCAAGGTATGATTAATTAATCAACTCAACATGACATTATCATACACAATATCTAAGACACAATGATTTACTCACGTATCTGAAAGCAACACAAAGTGTTCATTATCAAGATCAATCAGAGCATGAGCTAATAGCCTTCTTTCTGCATCCACCATCGATATCTGACCCCAAGCAACCTTCTCAAAATATCATGTTTATCACTAGTAGTCAAAATTTGCATAAAACCGACCGAAAAGTGTAATTAAATCTCATTTACCTTCTGACTTCGAATATCTCGACCTTCAAAATAGCTGCTACTATGTACAGAATCTTTCTTTGACGAGTGTACATAAATTGTATACTTGTTCTCATGACCCTGAATTAACCAAATAAATACGAGATCTTAAAGTAAGCAG
Source organism: Biscutella laevigata subsp. laevigata (assembly GCA_900406315.1). Taxonomy (NCBI): domain Eukaryota; kingdom Viridiplantae; phylum Streptophyta; class Magnoliopsida; order Brassicales; family Brassicaceae; genus Biscutella; species Biscutella laevigata. Next base: position 1,080 of record OVAU01002084.1, read on the forward strand.
ATTCATATTATGAACGCCTCGCTTAATCCAACAGATAAAAGNGAACTTTTAAGGGTTAATTATTGCAAAGAGTAAGTTAAGAATATCTTACACGGAAGAACATTTCCCACAGAGGCTCAAAAGGTAGATTCCCTGGTGTTAAGAACATGAAGGCAATTTTTGGATTCGCTGGCTTAGATTCAGGAAGATTCATAATATCAATCGTCACAACTTGAGCTGCAGCTTCAGCGTCAGTCAATTCCCTTGAAGGTACAAACATTGACTGTTGGTGTAAAGGACATCCAGGACCAGAAAACATATAGCATGCCACAGAATTCCGTGGAGGATACACCAATACCGTGATGACAACGACAGTCACCATAAAAACCAAAGTGATAATCCATCTCGGGCCCTTAAAAGGAGGCCTTTGACGAGACTCTAACATAATCGCAATATCACTTAAGCTACTGTAGTTTGTATCAAATTCATCTTAGTCTTCTCCAAGATCTCTCACTCTTTAGAGTTTCTCTGAACAGAAGTAAACATCTTTAATCATATCGAGATCCCATAAGATATTATATACGTTGAACAATGTTCAAATATACCACTAAATTCCACAAACCAATAACTCAAATTTTTTTTAACAGAGTATCAAGCAATGAAAAAGACGAACCAAAGCAAAATATACTGTTAACCACATCAAAAGATTCAGTCATTTAACCGTAACAATCTAACAGGAAGATGAAATACAATTTTTCGATGGAAGTGCCACAGATCATCAATATCGTCGTCAAAGATACAGTGGATAAGATTGAACCGACCAAACACGATATAATCAAATTTGCATCTCTCTGGAAACGTTTTTTATAAAGAAAAGAAAAAAAAGACAGAAAATGGATTCAGAGCGTAAGAGAGAAGACTGACATCTAATGATCGAACCATAAAAAATCACCAGTGAGCGATGATAAAAAAGCCAATACAAAATCTCTCAAGGAGAATTAGAAGATCAAAGAATCGTAGAAAGAAAGCCAATCACTGTCCCTGACTCTCCAACAAAGCCCAAATGGCCTCAGTCTCTCTCTCTCTCTCTCTCTCAGCACTAGAAACGGTCACTGTAGCTCCAAATGAGGAAGGAACAGACTTTTCTTTTTTTTAATTTTCAATTAAGTATTTTTTTTAACTTGTAACAGTTACAAAAAAAAGTTAAAAAAATTCACATTCCAAAAACTACGGAAAATTAAAAATTGATTGAAAAAAAAGTTACCGCAATAATTATTTTTCCGAAAGGATATANAATTTTCAATTAAGTATTTTTTTTAACTTGTAACAGTTGCAAAAAAAAAGTTAAAAAAATTCACATTCCAAAAACTACGGAAAATTAAAAATTGATTGAAAAAAAAAGTTACCGCAATAATTATTTTTCCGAAAGGATATAAAAGAAAATGCTTACTACAAAAATTAAGAAAAAACTAGTAGTAAAAGAAAGGACGTCGCATGCAAACAGCACTCCATTTTCACTAATACAGCCGGAGATATAAACGGCATGGCGTTTGCTAGTAGAAACCGATATGAAATAAAAGAGGTACAGTGGAAAATGTAAAGACCAAATACAACAATATTGGGAACTCCAACTCCACAAAAAATAAGAATTATAATTAAAAAAATTTGTTCTACATAAAAAAAATATAACTTATCCTTTTAATCAAAGATATTCCAGTGTATTGACGTGAAATAGAAAAATACACTAAAATACACCAAATATTTGATAGATTTTTCTCTAGTAATGTCTAATATTCTGTGTAAAAGGATTGAAAAAATTGTTCAAAACAACCAAACAGTGAAGGAAATGAGTAAAAAATACTTTTGTACAGAGAGCAGAGCCTTCAAAAACCAACCAGACACAAACTCGAGGCTTTTACTTCATTCAACAAGCAACTAGTTTGGTGAGCTCATGACCTTAGAAGAGTCCGCAACAAAAGTGTTCAAACCTCATGACCTGGCAAGATTGACAAGCAACAAATTAAGAAACTATGAGCATGGATGCAATGCAACACATAATCACATAATGTTCTGTTTCATCTGCACTCGGGTCTATCCACATGTTCTAGCACCACAGATTTGTTCATGTTCACTATTACTAGACTACCTGATTTCTTCCAAGGCTGGAAGCTAGAAAACTCATGACCACACTACTTCTAGGAGTGAAGATGGTCCTCGAATAGCGTACTCAGTGTGTTCATTCTTGGAAAGTATGTGAGAGTTTACCTCAACTATTTTGAGTGCGTGGGACTATGAATTTCATTTTCATTGTGACTCCTTTTGGCCTTACGACGACCATGGTGATGAGGATGTTTAACAGGTTTCTTTGTCTTCGTGCTGTGATAAACAATTAAATGAGATATTTCCATGATTAGAGATCAATTCTACATTAAGAAATATTGAATGGATTAATTAGGAGACGTACCAGAAGAAAGAACAGAGCAGTTTATAAGCAAAGAAGATGGGTAATGCCAACAATGCAGAGGCCTACAATGGATTGATTTCAGATATGAAGTTAGATAGAGAGAAAGTAAAAGTATAGAGTCTTGATAATACATTCTAGAAGAAGGTAAGGCAAATACCGCAAACCAAACAAGCTCCTTGGTAGCAAAAGGCTCTGTCAGATCATAATTCTTCAGTTTTTGTTCGACATGGGCTTGGACCTTCACAGAAACATGTGAATTAGTCTTTAAAAGCCAGAGTTCTCACTGATTCATCCCAAGAAGTTTCGGTAACTTAATTCAGATATATAATACCAATAAGCACGATTCTGAGTTCACACCTGATTGTGATAAAACGTGGCGGATTCAAGGAACTCTGTATAGACGATGATCACCCTAGTTGTGTAAGGTTTCATGGCAACCTTCAATTTATCAACATGTGGTTTCGTGGTCGTGGCCACTTGGTCAACATATGGCTTGCTAAACTTTTTAGCTCCCTAGAGAATGTAGTTTTACATCCGTTAATATTAGCTGATTAATGTTTTTCAGAACAAGCATTGAAAGAACAAAATGATAAAGACACTATACCTGATAATAAGGGTCTACAACTTGTTGAACCGTGACAATGTGAGGGGAAACAGCACTCTTGGATGCATGGTAAGCCTCTTTAGCTTTGATGGACAGTGTTCTGACATGTGGCTCAACATGTGTAGTAACAGCTTCCTTGATGGCTAGAATATATTTCTGCAATTAGTGTCATAACATGAGCCAATTATAACTCTATAGATTGGTGATTCATCAAAGATGCAGACAATCAACTAATGCTTACAGTTTTAACATTTTCCACATGCGGTTCAGCCCACTTCTCAGCTTGAGCCTTTGTTTCCGTCACCTGATTAAATACTATACTTCATTAGTAAGATGCGTTTATGCTGTTTAAAGACATGAATTTCAGTAGGACGGAAATTTAAACAGCACCTTTAGAATTACTGTCTCCATAGCAGGTTTCCCGTGGGCTTTCCAATGTGTCTCCGTATATGTCTATGGGTTACATGAAATGCCCCAAGTTAATTGGGGAAAAGGCTATTACGTTACAAAAAAGTATGAAGGCCGCATAAACTTTACCTGGAAACTAAACCAGTGAGCAGCAAGCCAAGGGGGAAGCCAGGAACCATGAGCCTGACCAAAAAAAACAATTGACGTTAGTTTTCCGCTTCAAGGCTTTGCTAATTTCCCAAACAATGAAATATATGATACTATAATAGCAGCTTCAGACAAAGATAGCCAAATGGAAAACTGTGTCAAACGATTACCTCCAGTAGTTCCTTAGTCTTTGAGGTTGCTTCAAGCTTTGTCCTCAACATTTCTTCCTGAAATTTGATATGAAACGTGAGGCAGAAACGAAAAGCTTAGGAAATGTAATTTAGTAAAAGGGTACTATACCTCAGCTATCTTAATAGCACGTTCAAGTTTTCCTATTTTGTTCTTCTGGTCTTCCGTCGTCTTCTGAAGCTGCAAGATAACAGATACCGTCATCAAACATCTTCACGAAATTACTAAAAAATTGACTCTGACCAAAAGTAAATTATCCATACAAGCATTGGTCGACAGTATGACCAGAACCAACAAAACACAAAGGTCTGATAGTCTAATCAGATTGCATGACGAAATATTTTCTACATAATTTCCGTACAACTCCAGTCCAAGTTTTGAGCAAACATAAATAAGAAATCAAGCAAGAAGAAGTCATACAAGGATCTAATNCCAAGTTTCGAGCAAACACAAATAAGAAATCAAGCAAGAAGAAGTCATACAAGGATCTAATATAACTGGGAATGTAAACTGCAATGGATAGAAGCTTAGTGCATGAAGATATTTTGACCTCAACGCAAACAAAGTCTAGCTAAAGCAGAAAAATAAGAAGGTAAATAAGCGTTCACCACGTCCCTTAGGGCTACCAGCTAAGAAATTAGGAGAAATCCAAATAAAACTATGTGAAGTAGAAAATGAAACATGAGAGGTAAAGCAACATACTCCGTCAAGGCTCGAGTTAAGTTCACTGAGTTTTTTCTCAGCTTCATTAGTCCGAGCTTCTGTGGAATCTTTCTCCTTGGTTTTTTGATTCAAGAAGTTATTGAGTACCGCTACCTACAAGTTAAAAGTAGTATCACAAAAATCAGATTACCGCTTGCACAGTCTAGCCATATAAACAGACTGAGTTCTTGAACTTAAATTCTCACCTGCTTCTCTAATTCATCAACTTTTGCTTGAGCCTTTCCTAACTGTTTCACAGAATCAGACGATTCCTTCTTCTGGAAAGGATTGAAAACAAACAGCTCAGGTGTAAGCCAAACATGTCAAAAAACTATTTACTAAACAAATAGCTGAAACTGAAAGCGTATAAGATCCATACTTGAAGTGATGAGACTTGAGTCCGCAAGGAAGCAATCTTGTCTTCCTTTTCTTTAAGAAGTTTCTCCTTCTCTGCTACTAACTCGTCTTTGCCCTTAACTTCACGGGTTTTCTCATCAATTTGGGATTCTTCACAAAGAAGCCAAGACAATACATAAATAAGGCTCATAAACCAATTTTTGCATTCACCAATTAAAACAAGTCTGTCGCCATAGCAAGCAAATCGGCATTGGTGAAAAGTTAATACGATTCGCATCTGAAATCGATTCAAAATCTACCAAATTCACTCAATGCTCTAAAAGTAGAAACAGTAATTCTATCAGAGTCTCCGGCCAATAACAGAATCCGATCTCGATACGAATTTTACGTAAAATCCAAATTTGGAAATATTCGATTAGGAGGGAATCTTCAGAACAATGCAACTATCTAACTAACCTAGGGAAAGGATCTTGGCATTAAGCTGATCCAATTGGAGCTTGCCATCGGATCCGGCTGCCTCACCACCGTCAGCGTCAGCGAAGACGCTGGTGGTGAAAACCAAGGCAAGAAGTAACAACGCCACGAGGTTCGCGGCAGCCATGTCGAGATTCACCACCAAAGAGAGGAAGATTCCAACAAACAAGAGAGACGTTTCCTCTCTGTGTGGGTCTGTGACAATAAAAAGGCTTTGTGTTAAAGTCGTGACAACGTGGGAATGTCGTGACTGACACGTGGCTTCATTACATCTACTTTTGTATTTTTGCAAAGTCGCAAAGTTCCAACGGTTGACCATTACTTGTTTGTCGTGACCAAGTGTCAACTTCTCTAATTTCAAATTTGATAAGATTCGATGTTTAACCAAAATAAAATTTAATTTTAATATTTTAATTAAATTAAAAACAATATACATTTAATTTTATTTAAAATATTAATATTAATCATCATATGATTATTTTATGTTTTTTTCTTAGGAAATAAACTAATATAAAATTTATTTTTAAATAAATATATTTTTAAAAAATCAAAATGAAATAACAAAAATTTAATTCGTAAATTAATATTATTTTAAAAAGAATTACAAATCAAAACTAGAATAATCTAATATTCAACAAGATTACATCAATCTAAAAGTTTTTAAAGCATATTAATTATCATGAAAATTTCTTTTTTTTTTCTTTTTTGACACGATTTCGAACACAATTTTTCATGCTGAAGAAAAGATGCGGTTGTCCTCTACCCATGGAGGTAAAGATGTCTCTGTAAAGGAGAATACTGTTCCGCGTTCTCTAGCTTGCCTTGCAAGGAACTCAGCCTTCTTGTTTCGAGCTCGAGGTTTGTACACCACTCTGAAGCCTGGCGCCCGCTCTCGTAATTTCTGAAGTTCCTCTAGTTCCGTGATGAAGGCAGGCCACTCGCTGGGGTTCTGAATCATCCGGATAAGATCTTGGGAATCCGATACAAAGAAATCACAGTATCGTTAATACTTCTCAAGGCTCTGAAGTGCCCATAGGAATCCTATGAGTTCCATGTGTAGGGGAGATCTCCCCTTCCTGGTTCCTCGCATACCTATCAGGTCGATTTCTCCCCTTCCTGGTTCCTGGCATACCTATCAGGTCGATTTCTCCGTCCTATAGGTGAAGGATCCATCCGACTCCACTAGTTTTGTCGAAGTCTTTCCATGCTCCATCAAAACGACAGGTGAACAAAGGTCTGGACTCCATCCAATGGTGAGGTGGGGCGACATCTACTCCCCGTCTCTCCCCCTCTCGCGCATTTGCGTTCTCCCACAAAGCTGCCTCCGACTCTGCATGCTCTAGTATATATGTAGGGCTGCAATCGATTCCAGTGAAAAAGTTGTCATTCCTTGCTTCCCAGATAGACCATATGAGCCAAGGGTAATACTGTCTCACTGACCTAGCATCTTGAGTTTGATCCTTCCGTAAATTGAATAGATAATTCAAATTGGTGAACAGACTCTCTGAAGGAAACATACCTGTTGGATTCGGGATTGTCGATAAAGCCCACACCTGTCTGGTCGGGGGCACATGCATATGGTATGGTTTATCGTCTCATTGTCCACCCTACATCTTACACAGAGTGGATCCATATTAAGGTGCCTTTTATTGAGTTGATCAGTTACCGTCACCGCACCTACTATCATCTGCCAAATGAAAGAGCAGATCTTCTTTGGCGCCTTCACTCGCCATGCCTTTTCCTTAAGTGGGTTTAGCGACGGTAGTTGTGTGGCGACCAGATTGACCGTCCCCTCTTTTCCGATATCTAGCAGATATCCCGATCCGGAATATGCCCCTGAGGATGTATGGAAATTTCGATTCTATAAAACTAGAATTGCACAATACAATTTATTTGTTGATCCATATAAATTGAAAACAAAAATTAACTTAATGCTCACATTTTGTATTGTCCCTTGAGATCTAGACTTGGGACTTAGTAACCAATTTTTACATGGTGGTTAGGCTGTTATCCAAAGCTAAATTGAAAATGACTCAAATGAATTGTATGATTTACTCAAATTAACGTTAAAGGATTTCGTATCTTAATCAACATGTTTAATGTTTAATTATTGCTTGATCTTGAATGAACAATATTTTCCACCCATTTCTACGATTCTTCATAGTATATGATGTGTATCATCATCATCTGTAATCAATTCCTAACACATAACAACCAACTAAGAAATACAGTAATTTACGTAATTAATATGAACATCACATATTTTGGCCCATTTCTTGGTCATATATTCATTATAAAGTCACCGACATGGAAATGGCATTGCCAATAGAAACTTGACACATTCGGATTTCGATTCAATTTTTTTTCCACTTTCGAGTTCATATTTAGAATATTTATCCGATAATTTTATATTATCTAACAATTTTAATTTGGATTCTAATTTGGGTGGGATTCAACTTTTTCAACATAAAATATTTGAAATACATGATTCTCAATATTTAAATAATGCTCACTAAATAATATCACAAGAAATAAAATAAAATATTGAAAATCAAACATAAAATTATATTAAATATATAAAAATTTAATAATAAACATTTAAAACAGATTAAATATTCGGAAAAAGAATGATAAATATTGAAATTTTAGGCTGAAATTCATGTTTTACTATACTAATTCGAATTTCAAGTTTGATTCAAAATTTATTCGGATCTACAAAATAAGATTCTTTCTAATAGTTTCATATTGCTGGTTCCAATATTTCTGGTTTAATTATAGTGCAATAATTTTTTTTTTTTTTTCATTTCTGTTAGAGACTTCCATATTATGCAGTACGTGTAGACTATTTGATTTGTCCTTATTTTTGTATAATAAAAGCCCAATAGAACTCATAAAAAATGACTTGGGTTTGAGAGTTGTGAAATTAGGCTTATATGGGTTTTCATAAACGTTGATTCAATTTTTTTAGTTCAGCTTTTAGGTTTTTATGGGTTCTTGTTCTTCATAATTATGGGTGTCAAATGGGCGGGTTGTTCATGGATCGGCCATGCCCAGATTCATTTGGATATTTTGTGACTCGCTTATTTGTGTCCGCGGTCAAAAGCGGTCAGGACCAGTTATGTCCGCGGACAAATGCGGTGCGGACACAGATGGACATTGGACGTCCAATGGACATCAAATGTTAAGTCAAGTTATATTTAGGGAAAATGTCGTTTTAGTTCACTCAAAACAGTTTGCTAATACGAAAAAATCACGGTTTTCTCGTAAAATCACGATTTTCCCATAAAATCAAGGAAAATCACGTGTTCTGGTGAAAAACGCGTAAATTACAATTTTTCCCGAGAATCATGTTTTTCCCCGGAAATTCTCGTTTTCTCCCGAAAACAAGAAAAATCACGTTATCCAAGAAAAAAACACGAAAATCATATATTTTGCCGGAAAAACATGTTTTTCTTCGCAAAACACGGAAAATCATATATTTTCAAAAAAGAAATCACATTTTTCCTCTCAAACATTTACACATGATTAAAGTAATGGACGTCCGCGGCCAAGCCCATTTGGACACTGACATAAATGGGCTCGGACACAAATGGACGCGGACACAAATGGACTCAGACATAATTTGTCCACGAAAATATCGGTCAAAAAAGGATATGTCCAGTTGGATATGGACAGCCCATTTGACACTCCTATTCATAATGATTGATTCAATTTTTAGACGTAGATAAGTCTTAGTTTTGGTTCAAATTTAAGGTTTTTTGGTTTATTTTCTTCCATCAATCTCAGTTAATCAAAATTTAAAGGTTAGAAACATACTCTACTGATGTACTATGCATGTTGGACAACCTAAAGGAAGATATGTATAGGTTACATTTATATTAGTTGATCCAACCCGTAAACACTTTTCTAAAGGAAAAGAGATTCCAAGTTCAAGGCCTTTAAGAAGGAATTATTCAGCCAATAATTATTCAATTCATTTGTTTTAATTTTCGGTCCGAGAAAACTACTATCCAATTAGACTTCGACTCAAATAATTCGAAATTTTTCGGTAAAAAATATTATACAGAAGCTAAATGGATATTTTAGCTCTATTTCTTTTCTTCATGTTTTCCGTCTAAAGAATAGTAAGATCGACAAGTTAGCTAAATAAATTAGATTTTTTTTTTATTAATTATGTAAATGTTATTCACCGTTATGAATTTTTTATTCTTTTAAATTTAATATATTATAATCAATCGAATTAAATCCGTAAAACTGTATTATCATAATCATCTGGAATCTTGTAATAATTATTGTTATCAAAACTCGATATTTTGGTTCCATATTTTTTTATTATACGAAATGGTGCTATTCGATTAGAAAAAAAAAATTTAATTCAAATTAGTTAATTATCCTTTTATGCAATAATATATATATATATATATATATATATAGCACTAGATAACCCATTTATATCTTGTTTTTCGTCACATAATTCAATCTACCAATTATATAATATAAAAAATATGTTAACATCAAAAGCAAATGCTTTTTTATTAGTTAGAGGTTGTTCATTAAAATTAAATAAGTCTAGATTTGGGTCTACTTACAAAAGCCTAATCAGACCTAGAAATTAAATTTACAAGGATTCAGCCCAAAAGACAAAAACCCTAGCAACTCTAATTTAACCTACCGTCGCCGCCACCTCCAGTTGCCGTCGATCCGTCGTCGTTGCGAACGTCTTCGACGAACCGAGCCTCAATCGCAATCCGCGACGGTGCAGAGATGCAGAGGCCGTCTCAGATTGCTTCCTAGCGCCCAGCCGAAGGACCGTAACTGAGAAAGCACCTCCGCCGAGCGTAGCGAACCTCTCCGCCGTAGATCCGCGAACGGGACCCAACCGAACGGAGCTACGAGGAGAGGAGGGCCAGCAAGGAGAAGAAACTAACCGTGCTTGCTTCACTGAAAGTACCTGCTCTCATCGTCCACCACCGAGAGGAGAGAAGGACCGGCAGAGAAGATCTTCATAGCGGCGAAGAGGTGCTTGGGGAGCTCCGCCTTAGATCTAAGCCAAGAGGAGGAAGGAGCGAGTGGTCTACCGGAGATCGACGTGGTAGGCGAAGAACTCCGGCCACTGGAGCAAGAGAAGGCTTCTGCGCTCGTCGCCGAGGAGAGGATCTGCGGAGTGGCGCACGCGTTTGTAACCAGTCGCTGGCATTTATATGTTCAGCCTCTCTTCTTCTCTTTTTCGGCGAGAGGAAGCTCGAGGGGAGAGAGAGAATAAGAACTCCAAAATGATTTCCTTTGTTGGTCAGCAAATGCAAATGCGTATTCAGATTAAACAAAAAAAAGCAATTTGAAATCATGTGTATCATATAATAAAGAGATATTTTATATCTCTTTTTTATAACCAACGCTGAGTTGGCTCAGGTGGTAAAGGGGTCACGGCTGTGACTTCCGCCACCCGGGTTCGATTCACGTTGGGAGGGGATTCGGTCACTTAAGCCTTCCGTTTGCGAGTGGGCCGTTTGGTGGCGAGATTTACCCGGGCTGATCCCCCCCTCCAGGATTAGTCTGGGCCTTCGGGCCTGGGATGACCTGGATTATCAAAAAAAAAAAAAGATATTTTATATATATACAGTTTTCAAGTAATCATGTAAAACCAATAACAATCATGAAATCATTATTGGTTTTTGGCACACAGAAAGATCAGAGAATAAACGACAGCTAGTTTTTTTTCCAAAATTCATATTAAATACATTTTTTCTTAACTATTCATATAGAGGCTCAATCATTTATGTTTGTTTCTCTATGGTGGTTACTACCAAATTAAAACTTAAAACTCAGATTTTTAAAATAGTGATGAAGAATGTACGGAATTATATATGAACCTAGGGTATTAGGAAACATGGACTTCCAACTCAAAACCAATTGGCAATGAGTGGAGTGGCCCATGAACCTTATATACTAGTGAAGAATTGTCCCAACTTCAAATGTGGGACAATCTCACAATCTAATATAGGGACTCTCAAATAACAGAACTGCATGTGATTGTTTTTTTTCTCGAATGATAAAGTAAGCATTGAATCATTTGAATCTGGGTACGTACGTACGTATATTGTGAATCTGTGATAATATGTTTATACATGGTAAATACGTATATATTTTGATATCGTAATGATTGTTTTTTTTTTTTGTCATTTCAGTATACTTTTTGTTTTTATTTGCCAATAATTTTCCTTATATTTTTTCGGCAATTTAGAGCTTTTTTTTTATACAAACATTAAATTTTTAGGTTTGGAATGTCTAGCATGTTCTAACCTAGTTTTTGGTTCTATAGTTTTATCTATTGATGATTTAGTAAAATTGTATCCTAACCGTTTTGTCAAAATATTTCCTGTCTAAAAAGTTATTATTTTCTTTATTTCATTTTAAGTGATATTTTAAATTGTTACACACAATACAAAAATTTAAATTCTTATATTTTCAAAAATAAAATATTAATAATGCCTATCTCATCTTAGTTTAACAAACCAAAAAAATTGAATACAAAAATATTTAAAATATGTATTTATTCGCTAAAAATTGAAATTATCGTTTTGTTTAAATAATAAAATTTTAGTATAACATCACTTATTATAAAATCGAAAGATTATAAAATAACTTAGTTTTAATTTCAACTAGAATTGAGTCCGCACCATGTGCGGATATTTATTTTGAAATTAATACAAACATATTGACAATAAAAAATAATTTTTACATAGTGTTTGAAATCAATGTGAATATGTTAAATAAGACATAAGTAGTTAACATATTGTATAATT
>OVAU01002085.1:0-10765 GCA_900406315.1 Biscutella laevigata subsp. laevigata
TATTTTTTATTTAAAATATTTTTTTATTGATGAAATTTATATTGCAATAAATTTTAGTTTTTTGTAATATTGTTTGATTTGATCTAGATAAATCCAAATTATTATTAATATTGTTAATTAACTAATGATTAATATTTTTAATATTTATTAATAATTTTTTTTTGAAAATAATTTTGTTATAAAGTAATTAGATAAATCCAATATATTTTTATTTAATATTTTAATCAGTTTGTTAGAGATATTTTAGTTTACATTTAAATTTTATTATATTATTGTCCATATAATAAATATGGACGAAAATTAATTGATTATTATGATTATTTAATTAAATATTTTTGTTTAATATCTTAGTTAGTTGGTTAGAGATATTTAATTTAAATCATTTAAGAAAATAGTCCACTATAATATTTTTAAGTAGATCAACCATGTTTTAATAGAATAGACTAGAGTTGCACACACGCTTTTGCGCGTGTTAAATGGGATCACAATATAAAGATAATTTACTCTATATTTATGGTGGGTAATATGAATAATGAAAAAATAAAAATCAAAACCTATGTTTAGTTTTTAATTTAGACATATATTAACCTATGATTAATATATTTAATTTTTCTTGGCAATTTTGTTTTAATTAAATTTCTAATGCAATGAATCTTTAATTTTAAATTATTGTTTGATTTAGTATAGAAAATTTAGGGTAAAATGATTAATTTAGGTATATTTAAACCTATGATTATGTTTTAAAATTTTAAAGATATTTTTTAACTCTAGAAATCTTCATTTAAATAATAAATGTTAATTAAAAATTAAAACTATAAATTTTTTAAATGTAGATTTTTAGAATTTAAAATTATGTGTTCAAAGATATTATGAAGGAATATTCTTTATAATTGAATTATTTAAATGTAGATTTTTTGAATAAATCTGTTGTAACAATATTGATTACTATAAAATTAATTGTAATAAAATTGGTTAGAAATATATTTATTTTAATATGTTTAATTTTTAAATGAAATAATTCACTATGACCTTCTGAGTAGATAAATTTTGTTTTAGTAGAATAAATTTATTTTATTTTAGAAAAGGTGAAAATGAAATTAAAACAAAACATATCATTAGTCTTGTTTATATTATTTTATAAAAGGTAACAAATTAAAACATATATCACTCTCCAAAATCACACATCCCTTTAATTTGACCAGAAAAACAAAAGAGTAAAAAAAAAAGGAGTGTGGGGGGAAAGGAGAGAGATGGCCTTCTCTTCCTAACATTGACCAACCCGTCTTGTTTCTGATAGAGATTTTTAGTTAAGCATTTCTCTGTGGAGATTTCTCTTTCCTGAGAGAAAGAGGAGAGAGAGAATCTCTATCACTCTCACTCCTGCACGTTGTAAGCGTTTCTAACGTAAAATAGAGAGCGAGAGAGAGAAAACCCAGCGACTCTTTTTCTCCCCTTTTTTGCAAAAATTAAGACTGGGCTATGGGTTTTCCTTGCTCCGTTGGTTTATAGATTCTTTCGTTTCGTAAAGCGAGCGCAAGCTTGCAGCAATGGACTTGGTGGGAAAAGTCGTTACGAAGGAGATCGATGGGATTGGGTTTTGCTCCGGGACGGTGCGATCTCGCGATTCGTCTGGATTTTTCGAGATCGTTTATGATAACGGCCTTACGGAGACTTCTGAATTGGCTGAGGTTGCTGCTCTCGTAATGGGAGAACGGAAATCCGTAGAAACATCTGTCCAAGTGAAGCCGCGAGTTGGTAGGAGGCCAATGCAGCAGTCTCAGGTTGAAAATATGGACGAGATCAAACGAGAGAGCTCTGTCGGAGGGAAGGAAAAATTGCGGAATGAGGTAAATATCTTGAGAAATGTCGATTTGAATGACGCGGTTGCGGAGAATTCGGGAATTAGTGATTGCTTTGATTTGAATTTGAGAGGGAATGTTGATTTGAATTGTGGTCCTGGGGAAACCCTAGCTAGGACGTGGGAGTCTGTGACGGATTTGAATAGGACTGTGCCAGAACTGAGAACTGGGTTTGATCTGACTACCGGGTTGGATTGGAATTCGAATGAAGGTTTGGGTTTGATTAACGTTAATATCGATTATGAAGAAAATTCTAGTGTGCAAAAGAGGGGATATATAGATCTGAACATGGATGCCAATTGTGATTTGTACAATGCTGGTGTCTCTTCTTTGAATGCGCAAAAGAGGGAGGGAGGATTTGATTTGAACTTGGAAGCTAACGTTGATAACAGCATGGATGACGTGTACACTCCATTGAAGGGAAATGACATAGTTCAAGTTATCAACGAGCAGGAAGAAAATGGTATCCAGGATACTCTTAATACTGGAGAATATAAAGAAGTTCATGTCGCTGAAGTATCAAACGCTCAGCTTTTGGAGGAGATACGGAATCTGAACAAAGTTTCTCTGCAAGATCTCAATGCTCCTGATTCTAATGGGGTTAAGCGGGCTCATGATCTACCTGAGCATCACGCTAAGACTGTTGATGAGTCTCTTTGTAACAGAGGTAATTCAGATGAATATACGAGTGGTAGGAGGAAAAGAAGGAAAGGCTCCGACGGTCCAAAATTCACAAGTCCGCCTCAGTTGAGAAGAAGCGCTCGTAGAAGGTTAGCTCAGTCTCCTGTCAGTAACACTGTAACAGCTTGCTTAGTTGATGAGATATCCCCTTTTCCGTCAGTTAGTAGTCTGACAGAGGAGAAAACTTGGATCGTTTGTGAAAAAGCTGAGAATATTTCGGTGCTTCCGCCAAAGCTGCAATTACCTCCATCCTCTCATATTTTGAATATGGATGGTCTTCCCATACTTGATGTCTTTGCTGTTTACTCTTCTCTGAGGTCCTTTAGTACTCTGCTGTTTCTGAGTCCCTTTGAGTTGAAGGATTTTGTGGAATCCTTGAGGTGCTTGTCTCCTAGTCTATTGTTTGATAGCATCCATGTTTCTGTCTTGCAAGTATTAAGAAAACATTTGAAACACCTGGCTGCTGAAGGTGACCTATCTTCGTCTGCTTGTCTGAGGTATGTCTTTTATTTTCTCTCTTGAGTTGTGAATATTTTAGTTTTACCTGTTTTATGGATATGAAGCTTCTCATATTTTGATTCTCGTCGTGCTTTGCTGGTGGTATGTTGAATGCAGGAGTCTTGATTGGGATATGTTAGATGTGGTTAATTATCCCCTTTTTGTGGTCGAATACCTACTACTTTCTGGGTCTAAAGGAAAACCTGAGATGGATCTAACTCGGTTGAACTTTTTCAGTAATGAGTATTTCAGACAGCCCATGAATCTGAAAATTAAGATACTTAGCCGTTTGTGCGATGAAATGACAGATGCTGAAATTGTGAGATCAGAGCTTAATAAAAGATCTTTTGCAGCTGAGTTTGAGATGGAACATGCTAGGAAGGCGAATTCAGAAGTGCGACGTAGAAAACGAAGTATGATGGAGATGGCAGATGATTTTTCTTTAAACGATGAGATAATTGATGGCTCGTTTGACAGGAACAGTGATTACTGTTGTTTTTGTAAAATGGATGGGAGCTTACTGTGTTGTGATGGTTGTCCGGCTGCCTATCATTCTAAGTGTGTCGGTGTTGCCAGTCACCTTTTGCCTGAGGGTGAGTGGTACTGCCCTGAATGTGCATTTGATCGGAGTGTACCCGGACTGAAGCCTGAAAAGCAAATTCGAGGTGCAGAGTTTATAGAGATTGATCCCCATGGCCGAAAATACTACATCAGTTGTGGCTACTTATTGGTGTAAGTTTCTTTCTTTGGTTCTCTTGTCTAAGATAATACGATCTCAATGGAATCTATACTCTGGATTCACCACTATGATTTTATTTTCACAGTAAATAAATATCACTTTTAATGAAATTAGCAATTTTTATTGCCTCACCTCAGTGTTACATATCTGGCGAGCACTGTAGATACATGTTGATTATATGCCATATCCTACAGGTGAAGGTTTTATGTTCGTAGAAATGACCCCACTTTAGCTAGCTGGAGATTATCTAAAATTTGCAGGTTTAACTTAAAAATATGCACATAAATGATAAAACTGTTAAACTGTGACCTCCCTATCATTTTCCAATAAGTTGAATTCCATGTTTGGACATGTGAAAAGCCTTTTTTGCTCGTAATTTAGATGGAAGATTTTACCCTTGGTATCCTCTATGTATGCATACGTGGAATGTTTCTTACCATCTACTTCTAGGGACTTCTTTCATATGTTGATTTTAGGAATTGCTATATCTCTTCGTAGGTTGGTTGATGCCATCCACTATGAATTTGCAGGATAGATACAGATGACTCAGGCTCATTGAATTACTATCATGTGAATGACGTGAACCTTGTGCTGGAGCAGCTACAGTCATGCAATATGTTCTATAGCGGCGTAATAAGTGCAATTAAAAAACACTGGCATATACCTGTTGGGGTGAAAAGGGCAATCAGTGGTGTGAATTCCCAAATGTCTGTATGCTTGGATAAGTCATGCGAAGGAATGATTCCTTCGGTTGGTGAGTTTAAGGCTCTTGTACCAGCTCCAGAGAAACAGTCAACATCTGGTTTAAAAAAAATGCTGGATGAAACACCCAGCAACGGAGGTTCACATAATCATTGTCATAGGACTCGTCGGAGGATGTCAGATTCAGCTGCTAGGCTAGATACCATTAATATGAGTTCTGAAGGACCTGCTGAAACTGTACAAAAGGGTTTGGATTTCCAGAGTCTTCATGAGTCAATACCATCGAGCAATTTGGATATCATGAAAGAGCCAGAATTATATATCCATTCTTCTTCTCAAAGCTTGGCTAGAGTGAACACGAGGAAAGGAATTAGACCGAATGTGCAGAGCGGATCTGGCTACAGAAACCATTACATATTTGCTCAGATGACCACGCCAATTTCTGAAGAGATGATGCGTAAGTCACCAACGCGTACCAATGATATGAGATCTGATGAAGAGATAGTTTCTACACAGGTGAAGACCATATTGATGAAAACAACCAATTTTCAATGGCGAAACATCCAAAGCCTCTACCTAGATGCATGGAAAGAAAAATGTGGATGGTGTCATTCCTGTAAAAGCTCTTCTGAGGATGCTGGGAGTGATACATCTTGTTTATTTAACATGAGTCTCGGCGCTTTACGGGGTATTTCCGAAAGTGAAGTTGCTAGCAGTCAATTCATTGATAAGAAAAGTCATCTTGTGGCTATCATATGCCAGATATTATCCATGGAAAGTCGATTGAAAGGCCTTTTGGTTGGTCCATGGTTGAATCCACAATACTCCAAGATCTGGCGTGAACACCTTCTGAAAGCATCAAAGATCTCAAGCTTGAAACCTTTATTAGCTGAAGTAAGTTTTTTCTGAAGTTTCTTCCTATTAAAACATTTATTTTGCAATGGTAAGTGGTGAAATGGGAATGTTCCTAAGTTGAAGAGTCGTATTGGCAAAATATCAAAACTCTGAATCACCACACTGACGTGCCATGCCAGAGCTAACATTTTCAAATGTCTTCATTATTGTCCGCTGCTATGTAGAACTTCCTACTTAAAAACTTGCAGTAGTCAATTTCTATTCACATTTTCTTAACGAGGCCAGGAGTACTGAATGTTTTGCTAATTCTCCATTTTCTTAAAACTTTACTATCTTCATAAGCCTTTCAGTACGATTTTTAGCACCTTTTTGTGTAGTGCATCTAGAATCTGCATGGGATCATTTCTTCGTTTCCTAATAATTTTTTTGTTCATTACTTTTGCACAGTTAGAGGCAAATTTGAATCATCGTGTACTTTCACTTGAGTGGATAAACCATGTCGATTCTTCCGCAGTAATGGGCTCAGCTATACACATTCTCATTGCTTCGGCACGATCATGGTCAAAGACTACTGTTGGTAAAAGAAGGGGGACATTGGTGGAGTCTGGGGTTAACCCTACCGCAAAAAAAAATGGTGGATTGACCATATGTTGGTGGAGAGGCGGCCGACTTTCACGACGGTTATTCAACTGGAAGGTTTTACCTCGTTCTTTGATCTCAAAGGCTGCTAGACAAGGTTTACATTTCTCTTTTGTTGTTGCTTTCGTGTTTGTTCCTTTGCCATCTTTAACTATTCTTTTGCTCCTCTCACTTCCATTTAGTTGATTCATTCTCCATGCACTCTACACTATGCAGTGGAAGTATGAATATTCCAAAAATACTTCATTCTGATACCGTCTTTAACTAGTCTTTTGTTCGTGTCGCTTTTACTTAGTTGTTTCATTCTCCATGCACTCTACACTATGCAGGTGGAAGTATTAATATTCCAGGAATACTTTATCCTGAGAATTCAGAGTCTGTTAAGAGAAGCCGACGCATTGCCTGGGAAGCAGCTGTCGAGACATCTACGACTTCAGAGGAGCTCAGTTTTCAGGTACTACAAACTTGGTCAAACTGAACGTAATTCTTGTCTCGATGAGAAATACCAATGCTGAAGTTTCCAAGAGTGTATAGGTAGTACATGTCTTGATAAAAATTCCGTTTCCATTTATTCTCAGTATTGACATCCACGAGGTAACTTTTATTGGGATCGTTACTGACATTTCAGTTTTTACAATGAGTATTTGTATTGCACCCCTGCTCCTATAATTATGCATACCTGTGTGATGCTTCTCAGCCTTGGAAGATTGTCAGCTAACAGTTGAGTGCTTACAGGTGAGGACACTCTATTCGTACATAAAGTGGGATGATATTGAAAACAGTCATCTTCTCCCTGCATCGGACAAAGAATCCAAAAAATCTGCAAGGCTTTTCAAAAAAGCAATTGTCCGTAGGAAGTGCACAGAGGAAGAGACTGTCAAATATCTCCTTGACTTTGGCAAGAGGAGAAACATTCCGGATGTTGTGTTGAAGAATGGTTGCATGGTTGAAGAATCGTCGAGTGGAAGAAAAAAGTTTTGGCTGAATGAATCATATGTGCCTTTACATCTTCTGAAAGGATTTGAAGAGAAAAAAGCTTTGCGAAAAAGTAGTAAGCCAGGAGGCTTTTTTAGGCACTCTGAGATAGAGAAAGTACGGAAAAGGTCCTCAGAGGGAAAAGGATTCTCGTACCTATTTGAGAGGGCCGAAAGACCTGAGTCCTCATTGTGTGAGCAATGTAAGAAAGATGTGCATTTGAGGTATGTACTTATCACAATGCTTTTTACCTTCAAAAGTTCTTTTCTTGATCATAATAGCAATCTTATCATGAATAACCTTGAAAAATGATCGTCAATTGGACTCTGCTTATTTTAGTAGCATGCATTGGCTTACAAGATATATCTGTTTATAACGATTTCCTATTTGTCGACTATTACTTATTAAATTTTGCTCTAGGATCTATTTTCTTCTTGTACATTGAGAAATGATCTTTCTTAATTGGTTTTTTTTTTTGTCTCTGTTTTCTTTAATGACAGTGAAGCTGCGAGCTGCCATATGTGCAAAAGTGAGTCTCTTTTCATGTTCTTTTTGTTAGATTTTTTTTTTTTTTTTTTTTTTTTTTTAAAAAANAAAGCTATGCTTGTGTAGATGATCTGATAAGAACAACCAAGCCCATACCCAACACAGACCAAACTCCACAAGACCTTAGTCATACTCATATGTTTAGAGAACTATGCTCACTGTTTATGCACAATAAAGAATTAAAAAAGAAAATGACATATTGGCCAACCCGAAAGCTACCTTGAGAGTGAGGGTGCCCTTAGGATTGTAAGAACTAGTTAGACTCATTCCTAACCAAGGGCCTGACACAATCTTTCGGAGAAAATATTTAGTCATAGCTTGTTATTGACATAACCTTTGATAACAAATTTCAGGATTATTTCACAAAAAGCATATCCGAAGGGCAGAAAAGGAAGGAAATGACATTTGCCTTCAATGCAGAAGTGAAGCACAAGCAAAAGAACAACCCAGTGTACGGAAAAGAGGGCGGCCTCCAGGTAGTTTCCGTAAAAAAATTGGAGTCCAGACACAAAAGCACAAAAAGATCATACCAAAGGTCATACCTGCTCGCAAATCAGCTCGGCTAAAGAAAACGAAAATCTCAATGGCCCAGAAAATTTCCGTAAGGTTAAAGAATCACAAAAAGGTTGTTGCAAGCAAACCAATGCGACGCTCAGGTAGGCAACCAAATCATGTTATTCGGCTGCAGGATGAAAGTGAAGTTCCTGGAGGGAGTAAGAAACGGAAACTGGAAGCCAAAAGAGGCAGAGGCAGGCCCAAGAAAGTAAAACAAGAGATCTCCATTAGAAAGAAGAGAACAGATAGGTGCTTTAGCTATTGGTCAAACGGTCTCCTGTTATCCAGAAAGCCTGGTGATGAACGGGTCAATAAGTTCCGGACAGATAAATATCATATTCCCTTGGAGAATTCTGATCCTAAACATGATCAACCTAAGTGTAACCTATGTGACTCGGTTGAATCTGGGTCTGAATCTGGCTCAACTTTCATTGCTTGCGAAAGCTGTGGAGGTAATCCTTTCTCTGATTTTCTTTTGCAAGAGTTGGTTTCTTTTTGTGGCTTATCTTTCTTTTATCTTACCTTTGTAATGTTTGTAGAATGGTACCATGGAGATGCATATGGGCTTAACGAGGAGAATTCAAGTATGGTTATTGGATTTCGGTGCCATCTCTGTCGCAAACAGGCTTGTCCCATCTGTCCACATATGATATCTACTAAATCCCCTGTTGCATCCTAAGCTGTAAATTGTTCAAGGCTGATAATATTTTTAGGCTGTGGGGATTGAGTTAGAAGAGTCAGAAAGTGCAAGGTGTAAATTTTGAGTTTTCTATACAAATATGAGTAGAGAATCAAGGAGAAGCAGAAACAGAGGAGGAAACAGTTTAGTGGGATATGAAATTAGTCTGGTTTATTGGGACTGCTAATTTGGAGAAGTAGGTATGGTTGAAATTAGGCTTAGAGACTTAGATTGAACCAAAAAAGGTGTAAGAATCAGAGTTGATTTTTAACATTATTTATTTTTCCTTTTTCAATTAGTGTCCTCAGTAATCAGTTAACCTCATTAAAAAAGATTTTATTGTGAAGGAGAATTGAAGTTCTTGCGTGATGAATAGTGCTGCTAACGAATAATCACTGCCCGAATATTACTTATTGACCAATTTCCTCCTTTTGCGTTTTATTTGAGATCAGTTGCTTAAGTAGGTTTCATGAAGAAACAAATCAAATCAATTTTCTTGAACCTGTAATTTTGTTTTGATCGAGGCAAAATCGGATTTAAAGACCAACTTCGATCATTTACTAAGTTGAGCAATAAATTCCAAAACACTACGAGTAAAAACAAAAGCATCTTTAGTCTTAAGAAACAAAAACATAGTTAAAGGTAGAAGGAGAGGACTAGTGTCACTAGGTCGATGTGAGCTGCCTGAGGTTGTACTTTGCTAGCTCCTTGTACTTCTCTACCACCCCAATCAAACACACTGTCTGTGAATTGCAACACAATTCGATTTGAGTCTATAACCAACCAATCTGTTAAAACAAAAACTTAGCATAACTTTTTTTGTCTTCTAATTTACCTTGACAATTTCCACCACGATTGACATCTCCGGATTGCTCAAATCAACTTTGTGAGGGGCAGGGATGGATTTCGCCACCGTGTTTATTATTTTCATCCTATCAACCCCCGTGTTAGCACGAGCTCCATATAACACGGCAAACTGCAAGAAGATAAAAGAGAAGTAAACATTTTGTAGTCCACGAATGAATGTACAAATTGATCCTTATAGTATAATTACTTTCCGGGGGTTATCAGTCTCAATTGGAAAATACTGTTCTACAAGAGGCTTGATGGCTCTTGAAATTTCTTCTTCCGAAGGGTAACACGATACTTCTATTGGTAAGAGTCTTAGGATGAACCTAAGTGACACAAGAATATAATAGCAAAAATCTGATAAAGACAGAATCGTTACAGAATTCTTGGTATGATGGAGCTTTGTGAGTAAGAACAAACCTTGACATATGTTTTTTGGTTGCAGCAGCAGAAGTCAGTGCATGCTGTGCAATATCTTTGGGACTTGGATCACCATCTCTCCTTTTCATTTGGATGAAGACAATACCATTGCAACCCGGATCCAACTTCAAAAATCGTCTCTGTCAGAAGGGCAAGCAATATTGATAGTAAGACTCTTACGATCCGCAAAGAGATAAAAACATGGACTTAAGAGAAAAAGTATGAAAGGTCCTCTCATTTAACCCATAGAAGATAATANCAACTTCAAAAATCGTCTCTGTCAGAAGGGCAAGCAATATTGATAGTAAGACTCTTACGATCCGCAAAGAGATAAAAACATGGACTTTAGAAGAAAGTATGAAAGGTCCTCTCATTTAACCCATAGAAGATAATAATTTAATTTACCTTGCTCTTGTCTCCAAGTTCTTGTAGTTCAGCTTCAATCAATTTATCAATAGACTTCTCTGCATTTTCATTTACTTTTGCTGATGGATTTGTTTCTTCAATACATGTCTTCTTTCTTGGAGGCTCATCTACACCCTTATCCTGTTTCACTTCATCTACTTCTTCCTTTCCAGTCTCATTTTCTGTCAATTGTTTGAGTTCACATGACTCTTTGCTTGGTAATTCTTTCTCATTCACTTTATTATTACTGCCTTCACTCACTTCTGTCTTATCCCCATTCCCCTTGTTTTCCTCTTCCTTGCAACTCTCTTTGTTATCTCCATTTCCCTTGTTTTCCTCTTCCTTGCCACTCTTACTTTCATC
>OVAU01002086.1:0-13198 GCA_900406315.1 Biscutella laevigata subsp. laevigata
AAAAATTAATTCCGGGCATGACCCGGGTCCTAATCTAGTTTGTTTGACTATTCAAGATCCATGTTCTATTAAAGAATCAGCGAATATTCCTAAACACAAACGAATCAAAATCGCATCCTTTGTGTGGCTGTGAATAATTGGGCTTTTGACAACCATAATGGGCCTCAGTGTTACTCGGCCTTTAGTTATTAAAACGATGTCATTAAACTTCATGATCACGATTAATAAATCTTATCCACGCGAACAATAAAACCCTGCCTAGGATCCAAGCGAGATTTTAACCCTAGTTAAACTTGACCTAACCACAGTTAACATAAACGCTTCAAGATCTTTACACGTGTACAAATCAACGGTTTCTTTTCTTCATTTTCTCTATATGAATCCCTTCTGTTTAACAAAAACCCTAATCTTATCAGAACACAAATCTCCCAAATCAAACAGAAAAGATGCCAAACCCTAAAGTTTTCTTCGACATGACCGTCGGCGATGCACCGGCAGGGAGGATCGTGATGGAGCTTTACGCCGACACGACACCAGATACAGCGGAGAATTTCCGTGCACTGTGTACCGGAGAGAAAGGAATCGGAAAGAGCGGAAAGCCACTTCACTACAAGGGATCAACCTTCCACCGAGTGATTCCTAATTTCATGTGTCAAGGAGGAGATTTCACCGCTGGGAATGGAACTGGAGGAGAATCAATCTACGGTGCTAAGTTCAAGGACGAGAACTTCATTAAGAAGCATACAGGTGCAGGTATTCTCTCTATGGCTAACGCTGGTCCTCACACAAACGGATCTCAGTTTTTTATCTGTACCGCGGCGACTTCATGGCTCGATGGGAAACATGTCGTGTTTGGTAAAGTCGTTGAAGGAATGGATGTTGTTAAGAACATTGAAAAGATTGGATCTGATTCTGGTAGGACTTCGAAACGTGTTGTGATCGCTGACTGTGGTCAGATCTGAGAGAGATGATGATATGATGATCCAATGGTAGCTTTTGTGTTGTTGTTTTCGAAGTTCTCTGGTTCGTGTGATTTTCTTCTGTGTTTCTTCTGCTCTGGGATTCGCTACCATTGAATAATTAATAATTAATCCTTAAAGGTTATATCTGCGACCGTTTAACATCATTCTCATTACACGATTGTTCGTAGAATCGTCAAAGTATTTCACATTTAAAAAATAATTCAAATGAACAGTGAATTTGATTGTCATTTTACAACTGAATTTTTTAAAGTACTGAAAATTGAACTGCGCACAAGTACAAAATTTATTGACTTTTTGAAATTAGGAGAGAGAGACTTTAAAGGATATTTGTTTCTTCCTATCGAGTTTGGCGTTTTCGATGAGGTCATGTTTTCTTTTCCACACGAAGAAGACAAAGAAAGCTAGAGAAAGGCCAAATATGAATTTCTAACAACGGCCCGTTATACAATATTATATGCTTTGTTTGAGCCCCAGATTGTATTTGCTCATATCAATTCTGGTGAACCGGTCCATCTCAATCCATGAGTGGAGAAGTCTTTTCCGCGTCCTGCGCAGAAATATCTTCTGGCATGATTTCACATTTTTGGTTTCCTTAATGTGATGTTCTCTAAACTCACTGAATAAAACTCTCCCTTTTCCACAACGTAAATCAGATGGTGAACATGACCGAGTAGAAGTCTCGACAATGTCAGCGAGCAAATTCTCAAACAAAAAGGAAATATGTGGGTTTGAGTTGAGTTCTTTTAGAGTAACATTATGCTGCTAAATGTTTGTTGGCAGCAACAAATAGACCCATTAGCGGATCTACGTGTTAGAGAGTGGTGGCAAGTGCACCACTAAAAATCTGCAAACTTCAATTTCATATAGACATTTTTACATATTTTATTGAAAAATGAGTTAAATTTTACATATGCCCCCACTAAAATCTAAAATATTTTGATTTTGCCCCCACATAATTTTTTTTCTGTATCCGCCCCTGAATAGACCCCGAGTGATCGATGAAGCACCAAGAACATAACTCACCAAGAAACTCTACATTCCTCTTTCTTCATCTGGTGAAGAATGCTAAACATACTTTATTAGAGTTGTTAAGTCGTTATAGAGTTGGTTAACAAGTCGTAACAATAGTTATGAATGCTTGTATATAAACACGTCCAAGTACACTTTGTAAAGTTAAGAATGTGAATAAAATTTTGGTAATCTTGATGCTCTCTCTTGGTCACGATGTAATGATGTTGTCAGATCTTGGCTGATGAATTCAGTATAAAAATCCATTGGCCAGAGTATTCTTTTTGTCAAAACTGCTCATGAAATTTGG
Source organism: Biscutella laevigata subsp. laevigata (assembly GCA_900406315.1). Taxonomy (NCBI): domain Eukaryota; kingdom Viridiplantae; phylum Streptophyta; class Magnoliopsida; order Brassicales; family Brassicaceae; genus Biscutella; species Biscutella laevigata. The sequence continues at coordinate 2,302 of OVAU01002086.1, forward strand.
GGAACTTTCAGTAGGCGTTTCAAACAGAATAATTCTCCAAGATTGTACCATATTGAACAACAACTCCATCACTTGCGTTAGGGATCTTTGGATGTTGACACATACTGTAACAAGATGGTTACAATATGGGAAGAAATGAAAACCACTCAAGCTAATCAGATCTACAATTGTGGTAATTGCGTATGTGACCTGAACTCAAAATGGCACACTTTGTTCGAAAAAAGTAATGTTCGTAGGTTCTTGTTTGGATTGAATGATTCTTATGAGAATGTTCGCCCTCAAATCATCATGTTAGATCCCTTGCCTGATTTGGGGAAGTCTTTTAATCTGATTATTCAGCATGAACATCAAAGCCTGATCAAACATATTCCTCAATCTGATGCAGTCATATTTCAAACTTATGCCCGTTCAAAAAGGTTTAGCTGAACAAAGTCAAGAACTGGTTGCTGCTATGTCAAAAGGTGGTTGGACATGTAGCCACCAAATGCTACAAGCTATATGGCTATCCTCCTGGATACAAGTGTACTGATGCTCGATATCCGCAGAATCAAGCAAAACATTACAACTCGCAACAACCTTATGTCAAGCCTCAAAGTGTTAATTACAGTGCTTCTAATGCACCACGATCTGGTTATAATGCCAAAGGAAATTTTGTTGTAAGTATGGTTACTACTACCCTGCTGCTCAAGATCATTTTCAGCAAGTCTTTACAGCTCTTGTTCAACTCTCAGCGGATCAGATACATCAACTTGCCACTCAATTGAACTCTCAAGGGCTACATTGCCGACTATATCTAAACAGAGAATATCCCTTCATCCTCTTCCATAATCCCAACCGGTATCAACTCCAATTTTCTTTTTACTGCTTCTCATGAACCAAATATTAATTATACTACCTGGATCATAGATTCAGGGGCCACCTCTCATGTCTGTTGTTGTTTGTCTATGTTCACAACTATTAGTGATGTTTCTGACATTATAATGACTCTTCCTGATACGTCATCTATTTGTATTACTCAATCAGGAACCATTAAACTTTCAGATAAATTTACTCTGCACAATGTTCTTTTTGTCCATTCTTTTCGACTGAACCTCATCAGTGCCAGTTCTTTGTTACATGACTCATCTTATTCTGTGTCTTTCTTTCCCATTTTCTGTCTCATTCAGGAGTATACTCATGGCTGGATGATTAGAAGGGGTAAATGTTTCAAGAAGTTATACTTCCTCGATACATCTACTGAAACTCAATCATCTGCATACACTTTATCATCATCTCTGGTTTCCAACATTGTTTCATCGAAATATGATATTCTCTTATGGCACCACAGACTTGGGCATCCAACTTTCTCAAAACTTCAAGTCCTTTCTCATGATCTCGGTATTTCTACTCATAGTTTTAAGGAATGTACTGACTGCAAAATCTATCATTTGGCAAAACAAAAACGACTTATGTTTCCTTTTTTGAATAATAGAACATCAAAACCTTCTGAGCTTGTCCACCTGGATGTTTGGGGTCCTTTTTCAATGGTTTTAGTCGATGATTTCAAGTATTTTCTTAACCTTGGTCGATTATTACACACGGGTTACTTGGATTTATTTTCTGAAAGCAAAGAGTGATGTTTTTCAAATTTTTCTGCATTTATAAGTCTTGTTGAGAACCAATTAGATGCTAAAGTGAAATCCATCCGCTCTGATAATGCTCTTGAGTTGATGTTTCCTTATCTCCTTGAATCCAAAGGTATCTTTCACTACTTTTCCTGTGTTAACACTCCTCAGCAAAAATCTGTTGTGGAGAGAAAGCATCAACATATTCTAAATGTTGCTCGAGCTCTTCTTTTTCAGTCTAATGTTCCTCTTTCTTATTAAAGTGATTGCATTTGTTCCGCAATTTATCTCATCAACATGACTCCTTTTCCTCTTCTTCAGAACAAGAGTCCTTTTGAGTTTCTCAATGATAAAAAGCCCTTGTACTCTCATCTGAAAGCCTACGGGTGTCTTTGCTATGTCTCCACTCATATAAAGGACAAAACAAAGCTCACTCCTCGTGCCCGAGCTTCAGTGTTTCTTGGATATCATTCAAGGTATAAAGGCTACAAGATTCTTTATTTGGATATCATTTAGTTTTTATTTCACGGGATGTCATCTTTCATGAAGACATTTTTCCTTTCCAAAACAGTGAAGTCCCATCTTCATCAATAGACTTCTTTCGTTCTAACATTCTTCCTCTGCCTCTTCTAGACACTTTAGTTTCTTCCACTTCTCAGGTTACTCCTTCTCTCCCTTCTCAATTGTTAAATCCCTCTTCTAGTCTACTTGAAAATTCTACAGCTTCTATTATGAACATAAACAGACCACACAGGAACTCTAAACGACTTTCTTACTTGTCAGAATACCACTGTAATTTACTCACCAAATCATCTCCTGACGACCTTTTGATCTCTCCAACTCCTTGTCCTTTATCTTATGTTCTTGATTACTCTCGTTTTAACTCTTCTTACCAAAACTTCATTTGTTAAATATCCATTGCCTGTGAACCAACATCTTTCTCGGTAGCTATAAAATCCATTGATTGGACAAAGGCAATGAATGCAGACCTTGAGTAGTTTGTTTCTACTAGCACTTGGTCGGTTGTCTCTCTCCTTGATGGGAAACATGTTGTGGATTGTCGATGGGTATATACGCTGAAATACTATGCAGATGGTGTATTAGAAAGATACAAAGCTCGCTTGGTAGCCAAAGGCTTTACTCAACAAGAAGGAGTTGATTATATTGATACGTTCTCTCTCGTGGCTAAGCTAGTCACTATCAAGCTTCTATTCAGCTTAGCTGCTGCAAAAGGGTGGTTCATGCGACAGATGGATGTCACAAACGCTTTTCTTCATGGCGAATTAGATGAAGAAATTTATATGGCTTTACCTCCGGACTATACTTCTTTTGATCCTCTACCTAACTGTCCTGTGTGCAGATTACACAGATCCATTTATTGATCTCAAACAAGCAAGCCGTCAATGGTATAAAAGGTTCTCTGAAGTTCTCTTGAAGAATGGCTTCACTCAGTCTGAAGCAGAGCACACTTTTTTGTCAAGAATCTTCCCACTTCGTTTACTGCAGTCCTGGTGTACGTGGATGATATCTTGATTGAAGTAGCATTGAATAAGCCATTGATGATCTCAAGAACGTTTTCAGCCAAGATTTTCAAATCAAAGATCTTGGACCTCCGAGATACTTCCTTGGTTTAAAAATAGATCGTTCTTCCAAAGGATTTTCCATTTGTCAACGGAAATACGCCTTGGATATTCTTGAAGCCACTGGTCCGTTAGGTTGTAAAACTGTATCAACTCCCATGGACTTCAATGTCCAGTTAAACAAAAACAGTGGTGAACTTCTTGCAGATCCAACACATTACAGAGCCTTGATTGGCAAACTATTATATTTGACCATAACTCGTGCAAGTATCACATTTGCAGTTCACGAGTAAGCCAATTCGTAGCGGCTCCATGTGATACACATATCCAAGCAGTTCATCACATAGTCAGATATCTCAAGACAGACCCTGGCAGAGGTTTTCTTTACTCAACTACAACAGAACTTCGTCTCAATGCCTTCTCAGACTCTGATTAGGCATCATATCCTGACTCAAGAATACTCGTGACCGGCTTTTGTGTCTTTCTTGGTCAATCTCTCTTATGTTGGTGCTCTAAAAAGCAACGAACCGTGTCTACTAGCAGTGTTGAAGCAGAATATCGCGCATTTGTTGATACCACACGAGAACCGATATGGATTGATAACCTCATAAGAGATTTGTGAGTCAAGTTGACTGGATCAACCAACTTATACTGTGACGACACTGCTACAATTCACATAGCATCGAATTATGTCTTCCAAGAATGAACTAAACACATTGAGTTGGATTCTCATGTTGTTAGGGAACGTGATATAAGATTGACCAGCTTCAAACTCATAGTTCGAGGAGGAAGATCGAGCAAGCTTGTAGCCGACCTTGTAGAAGGATTTGAGCCGCTTTTGAAGACTATCTTGGAGAGAATTGAAGATCATCTGCATCAATTGGAGCTTAATGGAGATCGTTCAAGTCATCATGGCCTTAGAGCTCGATTCTTGATTAACCTTAGAGGTGCCCAAATTATTACTCTCTTTCCTAGGTTAAAGTTTATCCCAAAGGGTTTACCGAATCAGGTTTTAACGAGGCTAAGATGGGCACATCCTTGCGTAACTGTGAATCCCCGAAGGACGAGAGACGCCTTCGAAGACCCCGGTCCTTAACAGGAAGAGTTGCTCAACCCGTGTAATGGTGTACATACCGGTCAACCAGACCAATACTTGCTTCAGGAAGTCGAAGCCACTCATCCCTGTCACAAACACCGGTGCCATCAGACCGGTACCAATTATCCGCAAGATTGGAATGATCATACCAGTGTATATACCGATCATATCTGATTGGTACTGATGTTATGAGACTGTTTTCTTTACTTATTTTGAACCCATTTGTTAGGGTTTCTTTTGTTTTTACTATTTAAGCGTTAACTTCCCATTTTGTAAGTCTTAACTTTCATCTTTTTATCAAAGCTTTGAGATTTCTCTCTTTTGAAAGTTCATTCCAATGGTGTGTCATTTCCATTGAATCCTCACAGTGTGTAACATCCAAGAGATGGTGTATCAAGGAACTTTCACATTCCTTGTGGTCCAAATCGATCCATCTATTTCCATCCTCCATATCACCTTCGATTTCATCTTCACTTCTATCTTCATCCTTTAATCTTCATCTCACCTTCACAATCACCATACCCCCAATCATCACCATTTCATCATCTTCATCTCCTTGGTAGAGCTTTGCTTGTATCGTTGGGAGAGCTACATCATGTGGTATCAGAGCAACCAAGATACCTTGAGAAGATCCACCTAAAAAATCAGTGAGTTCTTCATCTCTTCTATCTTTTATTTTCTGTTTTGAATTTAAAGTTTGCATTTTTTGAGTAAAGTTTGCATCTTTATGCTTTGGATCTTGTGTTTGGTATTTGTTCTTGTGTTTTTGTTGCTGGAAATCCCTTGCTACTGTGTTAGGTTGTTAGTTGCATCATTAGACCCCAAGAAAACCCATAATATTTCTCATATTTTGTAGTTTTGTACTCATCCAAAAGAAAAATCATAAAAAGTTTGCATCTTTCTTGTTAATCTTTCATCATTAGTGTTTAGGGTGTTTAGATTGTCTGTTTTTGTGTTAAAGTTTGTGACTTCTTAAGTTTTAAGAGCTTATTTGTCGATTTGGTTTATGTGTTTGTCGTGCAAGGTGAAGAATAACTGCCTGGTTACGAGCTCAATACCGATTTATCTCACTAGTACCTTCACCGCTATCAACTAGCCGCAACACTCATACCGGTCTGCCTCATCGGTACCCTCACCGGTATCAATTAGCCGCAACACTCATACTGGTCACCCCACCGATACCAGCCAATACCTGATCAGGAAAGTTTATACCGGTCACCCTAGACTGTTACACCTCACCAGTACAATGGCTGGAGACGTCAACAAAGAACCCTCAATGCAACGACTCATGAGCAAACTCAATACTCGAGACAAGCAGTTCCTTGAAGACTTCGAGAAGAGGATATAATATGTTATCGACAAGAATCTAAAGGCCATGAGACAAGAAGGCAACATTTGTGCAAGGCCTATGAGCAAAAGAGAGACGAAAAAATGACGGTCCAAAGAGATTGTATCCCAATGGTTCAATTCTCTCAAAGGCGTGTACAAGGAAGAGGATGATAAAGAAGATGCTAAGAACCATGTTTATTTGATCAAAATGAACAAAGGATCTAAGATAGATCAAACCAAACAATTGATTATCTATAAACCTGAACTCCTTAATCTTGATTGTGCTAATGTTTGTTTGAATCAACACTCTTTTGCGAAGAGAGTTGGGAAGGTTTTAGATCATGGGGAAGGAGTGGAAGCATCTAAGGAAAGGATGGGATTCTTGGATCAAGAACCCGAACCTTCGGAGTGTGCCCATTATGGTATGAGACCAATACCGAAGCCACCAGACCATGGAGTTCATTGTTTAGCTAAAGGAGCCACGACTAAAGAAGAGATCTTGCTAGCCCGATCTACACTAGGCCCCTCTGCACACTCGGTTATTCCTATCCCTAAACTCTTTACTCTTACTTGTGTTAATGATATATTTGATCCATATTCCTTTGCAGAGAAAGTAAAAACAATTTCAGGTTTTGAAGAAAGTGTTGCATCTTTGGAGATAAGTTTGATCAAAGTCTCAACACAAGAAGGAGTTCTTACACACTTGGAGCAACAAACGCTCAGTTTTGATCCTAATCGAATCCCGAACCAGTCTCGGGACAACAAGAGTTTGTTCTTGAAGGATCTACTCGTACTTGGAAGATCCCAATCATTCATTTGGGGGCCCGTAGAACCTTACATGATCATACCGATTGACCGACCCGATCACTTTGTCTCGACCACTCCTTATCGACAGTTACCACCTTGAAGCGAAGGAGTAGTCACCTTGAGACACTTTATTTTTCGTGGGATGATCCGAGACATCTCCCACACGGATGAGCCAACTCTATCACTTCTCTTAGTCAATTCGAAATTATTTCATGCTATTCATTATCTTGAATTGGGATTTATGTTGATGCAAATGACATCGTTGTAATTGTAGGTCCCGAGGCATGTTTAGTAGCGTATTATGCCATGCGGCCATGGGTTGATGCTAATCACTCTTGGGATCCCTAAACGCTCCTTCATGGTCTAATGAACTCGACTCCGACCCAGAGCATCTCAAGGTCTTTACCGATGGACCCCTCCTTACTTGGACGGCTCCAAACCTTTATATAGCGACCCGAAGACTTGCTCTCATCTTCGGTGAACCATCATGACGTTGTTGTTCGTGTCATGTACCCACAAATCACCCAAGGCAAAATCTAGTTGTCCCCGTGCTTGCATGCCCTTGGATATTTCTCGGTTCAAGAAGAGACTCCCCTAGAATGCCTTCGACCAGCACCTCCTTGGATCATCAAGTCCGCCATCTTGAAACTCCATATCTCTCATGGGTTGATTTATGACATCATCCATTTAGCTAAGTAATTCCTTTCTCATCTCTTAGTCAATTTATATTTGATTTATGACATGGATTACATCATTTACTTGAGATTAAGAATGATGCATTGTTTTGTTTGGGAACCCGAAATTAATTTGAGTAGTATCTCATTGGATTATGATTCCTTGGTCATGTTGAAAGAATTGATTTCATATCCACTCTTGTAGGTAAAACAAATTTGTGGACAAACCTTTTTGAAGAGAGGGTGGATGATATAAGATTGACCAGCTTCAAACTCAGAGTTCTAGAAGGAAGATCGGGCAAGCTTGTAGCCGACCTTGTAGAAGGATTTGAGCCGCTTTTGAAGACTATCTTGGAGAAACTTGAAGATTAACTGCAGCAGTTGGAGCATAATGGAGATCGTTCAAGTCATCTTGGCCTTAGAGCTCGATTATTGATTCACCTCAGAGGTGCCCGGATTGGTACTCTTTTTCCTAGGTTCGGGTTTATCCCAAAGGGTTTACCGACCATGTTTTAACGAGGCTAAGATGGGACAAGAAATAACGCTATTTGCGGCGGCCATATCCGTCGGTAATCCGTCAGTAAATGTCGTTTCCGGCGGAAACTGGCCGTTGGATCTACGTCGTCGGAAACCATCGGAAATTTCGACGGATTACGACGAAGTTATGGTTGTCGGAAATTCCGACGGACAATTCCGTCGGAATCCGTCGGAAATCGATGGTGTTTCCGACGGTTATTTCCGTTGGAATCCGTCGGAATTACCAACGGATTTCCAACGGTCTATTCCATCAGAAATCGATGGTGTTTCCGACGGATATTTCCATTGGAATTCCGTCCGAATGTCCGACGGCAGTCCGACGGCAGTCCGACGAAAATGTCCGTCGAAAATCATTTAAAAATATTAAAAAATAAATATTTTATTTATTTTTTTCATTATTAAAATTAATGAAAAATAAATAAAATATATATTTTTTTAATAAAACGAAATAAAAACTTAGTGAAATTAAAAATAAAATTAAAATGTTTTTAAAATTAAAAAAAAATTAATAGCAAATGTTTTTAAATTAAAATAAAATATTATTCAAACAATATTTAAACTGCAAATCCTCCGGGTGGGGGACCTGGAAGCCGAGGGTAGGTCGGAAAGATCTTGCAGAGGAATTCTTGCTGCTGACGCACCAGCTCTTGGAAGCTCGTGTTCTCCGCCTCTACCTGAGCGTTCCTTGCCTTGAGCAGCTCAATTTCCGTCTGTGCGGCCTCGAACTTCGTGTCGTAGCTGTTGCTCGTGCTATAACCGGAGGAGGTAGATGANGCTCTTGGAAGCTCGTGTTCTCCGCCTCTACCTGAGCGTTCCTTGCCTTGAGCAGCTCAATCTCCGTCTGTGCGGCCTCGAACTTCGAGTCGTAGCTGTTGCTCGTGCTATAACCGGAGGAGGTAGATGAGCTCCCGAGGTTCAGTTGGCCGAATCCGTATTGCCGTCCCTTTACCTTTGGAGTTTGCTGCAAAAAATAAAAAGAAATATTAGGAAAATTATTAATAAAGAAATATGATACCAATAACTATGTATGTAAAATACCTGAATAATCAGCTCGTTCCTTTCGACTTGGGATAGTATGTTAGAGCCCTGAGAGAGTTGGGTGCATTGTTCATTGACCCGTTCGAGGACACCCTAAGCAACTGGATCTTGGATTAACCCGGTCTTCTTGTTCCGATGGGTAGCCGAGAATACCGAGATGAGATCGGGGTCAGCACCGCCAGATTGTTGTTGCTATGAAAATAAAGAAAAATTTAATTCGTAAAAAAATAAGAAATGAGAAAAAAAATTTGAGAAAAAAATTAAGACGTACCATTTCATGAACTATCTTCTCGACAGTAGTGGCACCCAAATTATGGGTTGCGATGCCTATTCCGCCCCGATCACTCTTACGGTTGACAGAGTTAATGGCGGATATCCTCTTTGCCTCATCAGAATTCCAGTNTGAGTTCCTCCCAGACAACCGGGTTTAGACCGTCAAGCATCTCATTCCCAGCAAGCCACTCCAGCTTCCACTCTTTGATGTTTTGCTTATAGTTGATCCGAGCTACGTCGTGGAACCTCGCCCGCACTTCCGTAGTCAATGCCGGGTCCCAGATGAAGGATTGCACGAAGTTACGAAACCAAGTTGGGAATATCTTGGGTGACCATGCTGCAGCATTTCGTGCATACTCCTCTTGATGGTCTTGGTGATCTTGTTCTTAAGGCGGAACCATGTCATCCCGGGTAGAGCTCTCGGATCGAGCTTGATGCAATGGTCGCGTCCGGGTTGCTGCAGAATCTCTTCGACAGAAATCTGCTGAGGGGGGTTGGATTGCGGGGTAGGCGGCTGGGTTTTCGGGATCCCAACTGATCCCGAGCCCGCACTTCAATTAGGGGAGGCCCGACCCGTAAAAGGAGTTCTCATGCGAGCTCGACGAGATTGACCCCGAGATGTCTCACCCGGAAAATTAGACCTATTAATCAAATTAATAATTATTTTTTAGTTCATAATAATAATATTTATTAAAATACATTAACGATATTTATTAACGATATTAATTCATATTAATAATATTTATTAAAATATTAACGATATTAATTAACGATATTTATTAACGATATTAATTAACGATATATATTAACAAATCTAAACAAATTTCAAATATTAACAATATTTATTAACGAGATTTATTATAGTTTTTATTGTATTAATTTTAAACAAATCTAACAACCTAATCATAATTTAAAACAAAATTCTAAAACTAAATCTAACGAAAACTTACATACTAAGACTGGATATTGAATGGTTTTTAGAGAGGAGATTGGTTTTTGTAGAGAGAATGATGGTTTTTGAGTTGTGAGAAATGAGAAGGAAGGGGAGCCTTTTTATACAAAAATTTCCGACGGACCCAACCGTCGGAAATCCGTCGGAAACCCAAAATTAGGCGGTCAAAATCCCGCGTGAAATAAATTTCACGCGGATCGCCATATTTTGGGCGGTAAAAATTCCGGATCCGTCGGATCCAAAATTTTTACCGCACAACGCGGGAACATTAATCGCGTAAATTTTGGCGGTCAATATTCTAACTCCGTCGGACATCCGTCAGAAATTTCCTACGGATTTCCGACGGATCGAACATTCTAGAAGGTTCTAGTATGCTAATCCCTAAACCACGAACTGGCGAACCCCTAAACCATGAACGGTCGGAAATCCGTCGAAAATTCCGACGGCTTTCCGACGGATTCCCGACCGTTTGTGGTTTCAACCCCTAAAACCCAAAACGTAGACAAAATTCATGATATATAATTCAAACTTGAATACTATATACACCTTTTACATAGGATTGTTGTCCATAAGTAAATAAACGGAAATTTTTTAGAAAGATTTTATGTTCGAGAACAACTTATCCATAATATACATAATACTTTACATATGTGTATAAGAGTTGTTTTAAGTTTGAATGTTCAAATGTTTATAAGTCTCGAATTGTTATTCAACGATGTTATTTTGTATTGAAATATGTTTAATGTTGTTCGAATTTGCAAGTTATAATGTTTCGGAATTTGAAATCCCGAATCGATGACTTTCGGTCGGAATTTCGTCGGAAATCCGTCGGATTACCGACGGAATTAATATAGTCGTTATTCCAATCATATGTTACTCATCACCCAATCATTGGGTGGCCAATCATTGTTGCCGTCGAAAATTCCGACTGATTTTCGACGGATTTTTTTTTTTTAAAAAATTTATTATATACATATATATGTATATATATATATATATATATATAT
>OVAU01002087.1:0-13197 GCA_900406315.1 Biscutella laevigata subsp. laevigata
CTCTTGTCTTAACACATCGGACTAATCATTTAAAAAAAAAAATAGTATTGATGGTTTAAAAATAGGATCGATAATGTTATCACACCTAAAATCTTACATCTATTTTACATTTTTTCTCCAGCTTCATTTTATCACAAAATCTGATAATACCCAATAAAATTATTGTATAAATGGCGAGATACCATATAGAGAAATCTGATATCAGTCGGAAAACCAGAGACTCTCTACTACTCATGGGTCGAAGAACCGCCTCTACCTCCTCACATTCTGTTTCCAAGTTGTAGTCTACTTCATCTAAAGAGAGAAACTCTCGTCTTCACGACAGAATAGCTCTTCAAACTCATTCAAAGCCTCATCAAAAGCAGGAGCAAGTCACACATTTTTTCTATCTATTTGGAGTTTATAGAGAACTCATAATTTTGCATATATTTGGTTTGAAAATAAATGAAAAGCCTAAACTGATTGAAAAACATAATTCCTATTTTTCTTAATCTTTTTGTTGTATTTCAGATAGATTAATTTGAAACTCATTCCAAAAAATATATATGAAAATGAAAACTTAATAATACAATTTATCGAGGTTTCAAATTTATTTTTTTATCTATTTATATGGGTCATAAATAACCGACCCATTAATTGAAATTCTTACGAAAATTAAATGCTCATACATCAAAATAAAAATTCCAACATAATACCAAACGGATAAACACTCAACTAATAACACTTATTAATAGTATTATTTTATTATAATAATATTAGATATTTATTATGATAGGATTTTCAACAATATATATTACCATTATATATATTAGGAGAATACCCGCGCAATGCGCGGGCGAATTTTAAAGTTTAATATCTTCTTAAATTGTTATATTCAGCGCTTAATATGAAATATGGAATCTTAATTTTATCTAATGTCTTTACATTTAAAATTAACAATCTTATTTGCCATGTTTTAGCAAAAGGATTCATCAACCGAGCATATTCTGTAAACGAATTCACATCTTAAAACAAAAAGAAAGATGGTAAAGTAAAACTAAAGAGAGAAAAGAAACTTTGTTTGTTTTCTAACTCTTGTCCATTGCGCCACTTATGGAAAAATTCTTTGGCATATGTTTAGAGTAAACTGAGATAAGGTCTCCATCAAGCATGAGATAACCCATGATTGCAACTCCTCCGTAGAGCAAAACAAATATATTGACGTTGCAAATATAACCAAACAGAGTTAGATAAAAAACATGAAAGCTTATACAAGTGTATTGTTTCGACTTTTGAATCAGGTTTTATCAGCCATGGATTGGGAAAACATAATGAGCTGAGTAACAAAATCCATAGATACCAATTGCAAATGTTATTCCATTCCATTTCACGGTTTGACCAGTTTGATGAAACCCAAATCCTTCGTTGATGATTATATTCCACAGTGCAAGACAATAGTATTCTCAGACATGGCCTGATATGCTGCAGGCAGAAAATCAGACACAAGTACATAAGAAAGTTACTTATGTAGTTACCCAAAAGTCTCAAACTTGAAACTGAATACAAGTATGTATATCTCAGTTATCTGGATGTATAAAAATTGCCTCTTTGAAGGTTTGGAATCATCTGGCATGGGTCTTTAGTAGTTAGTCGCACAAGGAGATTCAACAATACAGGTTTTCCAATTGATTTTATTAGCCTCAACTGATAATGAAACATTTACCATAAACTTCTGTGTCAGGTAGCAAAGAAGAAAAAAAGGTATGTAAAATTGAGCTTTGATATCTGAAATGCAGAAAACAAATGATTGACATAATTGACTCTGCATATACTCTTTCTTTTGTAGCCTTCTGTTTATTTTCATTGAGTTACAAGCATCACCTGAGATGTATCCCCTTGACGCTTCGGGTAATAACGTAGCGACTCAAATAGCTGAATTCCAAATAAATTTATAAGTTTCAACCGATGCATATCAGAAGCTGAAAAATAGAACATGATTAAGAAAACCTTTATCGTTGTGGTCATTGGCATTCTCATTCTCCATGACCCGCACTCAAAATCAAAGCTTATCCGTAATTGGTTTGGGGAATCCAGAAAAACTTTGATGACCCATCGAAATCGAAGAAAGAAGAGCATCTGATTGAAAAAGCATATGACCTACCGAAATCCTAACAGATAAATAAAGCAGGAAAAAGCCTAACAGACGTATCGTTGTTTAATATGAATCGATCGGGTTACCGATTTCGAAGAACATAATCATAGAAAGACAAATGACGGAGCAAGTAAATTTGTGGCTCTTCTTACCAGAATCTGGGCGAAATCATAACAAAATAATGGCAGAAAGTGATGAAGATGAAGAAATGAAATATTGAGAACGAAATGATTTTTCTTAGAAAAGATTTTATAGCAAAACGAACCGATCTAATGTAAAAATAAGTAAGAAGATTAATCGATTCGATTGAATTCAAAGGATCAGATCGAAACGAAACTATTGAAAGTTCATCCGTTATTTTTATTAGATTTTGTAATAATTTTGGAAGAAAATTGGGTAGCCACGTGTCCTCTCTTGGAGAGACCCCGTCCAACTTTTATATATAGGATACTCTTAAAACCCTAGAAAACCCCAAAAACCCTAGAAACTATTAAAAGATAATTATTAAAATATAACTATAATTAAAATACAAATACAAATAAATGGTAATAATCATGAATCTACGCTACATCATTTTGAGATGGAAGCAGTTCTCTCACAGTGACTCTCTCCCTAGATCTTTTTGTTTCCCGGTGTTAGGAATCGGGTCGACGGCCTTTGCCTCTTCGTCACCACCGACAATCGCATCTGAAATTGCGTTCGAGATGTTTGATTTTGAGCGGCGACAATTTTATGGTTTCTCGATGACAACGACGGCGTGGCTTAAGATGAAATATTTTAGAATTAAGATTCTTTCGTTTGGATCTGAATCTTTAATTGTTTGCTTTCATTTTCAGTTTTGTGCTATAAGTTGGAAATGGATTGGATCTTTTATTATTTATGGATTATTTAAGAAAGCATCAAGCATCAGCTGTACTTGTTAACACGAATTGAGTACGCAAAGCAAAGATTGTCAATGGTAGGTTTTACTCCGGTTTGGTGGATGAGTCCATGAACAGCAGCGACTTTGGGTCTAAAGCTGTTACAGAAATACCAAATATAAAAGTGTTAAGAAACAAAAAGCAATACAAGAAATCTTTTTGAGTCTTTTCCTTTGGTTATCAAAGTCAAATTGATCGGTTCCTAGAGGTGTTAATTTGGGTTTTAACTTATGGGCTAGTCCAAATAGACCGATAACGGGTTAGGTTTAGACATCTATTCATCGATCGCTTTCCATGTGGATTTACAAAAATATTTGTCCGTTGCGAGTTGGGCATCTGGGTTGGGGTTAACCCAAGTAACCCAAATAACATCTCTATTTATATTGTTATTGTCTTTATGAATTTTGAGTTTTGATTTCATTTATATTTTTATTAGTTAATTTGTATATATTTCTGTTAATTATAGGGTTCATATAATTACAACAACTTGTAAACATTGAATTTCAATTCTCAATAAATTGTAAACCCTGTAAAAACCGATCATGAACGAAACAATTTTGATCGATTATCAAAACTATCATCTGAACCAAGAAAGATAAAACATGTTAATGATGATGATCATAAAAAGCTGATATAAGCAAGAACAAAAATCTCTCGAACAAATAACCAATATTTTCGACATTTTTTCAGTCAGAAATATCATCTTTAATCACCACAAAAAATTAATTAAGAATTGTACGAACTTATTTCAAGTCAACTTGAGGGTCAACCCACTTTTCATTTGGAGTATGCGGTTTAAGTTTGGATATCTATCTGTCGACCGCTGTCCGCGCGGGTCTGACCCACGCGGCTTTACAAAAAAAATGCCTGTCGCGGATTGGACCATTTGGGTGCGAGTCAGCCATATTGACACCTATATCAGCTCCTATTGTTGAGATGTTTGGTTTTGTCCCAAGTCGCTAATAAACGTGCATAACGTTCCCAAAGAAAACTGCAGTCACGTGAAATTGAACTGAATCAATAATTCTAAACCACTCTGAACGAATTTTTTTTTGTTTTTGGTTCAATTTTGATTTTGATTAACTAGTTGATGGAAAGAAAAATCGAAATGTGTTTGATTATTAATTTGGGTCGCCGAATCGATCGAACAACCGATTTTTATATTAAAATGGAAAATAATCAGAAACTAAAACAAGATTAAATAAAAAAAATTGAAACTCAATTAATAACATGAATTAACCGAAAATATCACAACTGAAATAATCAAAATTATCCGATTACCTAACATTACTCGACTGAACCAAAAATTCAATTAATTTTAATAAATTTTATATTTTCTAGATAACCGCATCGAACTGAAATATTAATTGATTCAAGTTGTAATCCTTTTTAATAATATTTACCTTTTTTCTTTCTGCCGTCTGGCGATGGCGATTACCACGTGTCTTGAAATTTCTGTTTCAAACGTTTCCACTACCCTTCTCGGGTTACTTAGGGTTTTAAATCTTCTTCAGTATCTCTTCAGCTTCTCTTCATCTTTCCTCTTTCGATTTCTTATCTTTCTCTCTTCTCTCTTTCGTAAGCTTTTTCTCTTGTTGTTCGGTTCGATGGGAGATCTCTGGAGACAGCTGCAAGATCTAAACCTAGGGGCTTCTGCTGCACCTTGGGAGTTGCATGCAGATGCTCGATCTGAGTTTCAGCGAGATCACAACCTTTGTTTGGTTGTTAAGGGTTTAAATCCGGAGCATCAGAATCCTATTGCCATGAGGAATACCCTTCCCCGCGCATGGCATATGTTTGGGTCGGTTGAGGGCCAAGCTAATGAAGATGGTACTGTTAATTTCTATTTTCAGAATGATCATCAGCTTCTCACGGTTCTGGACTGTCAACCGTACAATTTCAAGGGGTGGATGGTGACGATGGATCGCTGGACAAGGAGAAATCTCCCAAACTTTCTGCGCTTCCTTCCTTTTTGGATACTTATCGAGAATCTCCCGAGTGTGTTCAGAAGACATCGGATTGTAGAGAGTATCGATTCCCATTTCGGAAGGGTTGAAGATGTCTGCATCATTCAACCATCACAGTATCGTCCAGCTGAAACTTGGGTTAAGGTCTGGTTTGATTCAGATGAAACCCTAATTTTCAAACGGAACATGGTTCTCATGCCTGACGAGGATCCAGTTCAGCTTTCTTTCAAGTATGAGGGGTTGCGCAAATTATGTACCATTTGTGGAAGCCTGAAGCATGCTCGGGAGATTTGTCCACATGCTCCTCCACCTGAAGATGAGGGTCAGTNCTTAGACACCTGATATTCATGAACCTACTCCTGAGGAAATGGCATCAATGGAGGCTCAGCTAGTGGCTTTTCTGGAGGAAGAGCATGGGCAGAAGCGCAAGTTTCCTAACAATGATGAAGCTGGAACAAGTAAGGCGGGTGGTCGTGGTAAAGCGCCAAGAGCAGCTTTGGAAGATTTGCAAGCGGAAAGGGGAGACCAGTCTGAGGAGAATCATTTTTAGGGCTTGGTGGTTGCCCCAAACCCACCGGATTCTCCATGAGTATCCTTCACTGGAACTGTCAGGGTTTGGGGAACCCCTTGACAGTCCGTTATCTCTCTGAACTTAATAGATTTCATAATCCTTTTGTAATGTTCCTTGCTGAAACGAAAAATAATGTTCAGTATGTTGATAGTGTGAAATCTAGATTAGGGTTTGAAAATATGTTTGTGGTCCCCCCTAAAGGCCTAGGTGGTGGTTTGGCTGTTTTGTGGAGGCATTCGGTTAGTATTGTTGTAAAAAGCTCTAGTGCTAATGTAATATATCTGAAGTTTTGCAGTTTAAATTTTCTATCCTTTATGTTTATGGGCCTCCTGTCTCGTCTTTGCGTAAAGTTTTTTGGAATTCTTTGGCTCGCAAATATGCCTCTTGTTCCTCTAGACTGCTTGTTTTAGGTGACTGTAACGATTTACGTTATTTGCATGAAAAGCAAGGAGGTCCTCCACCTTCTGATAGCTCTCTTTTTCGTTTTAATAATTTCTGCAAGTCTACTGGTCTTTTTGATATTCATACCTCTGGTGGTCTGTTCTCTTGGTTTGGGAAGCATCATGATCATCATATTCAAATGAAGCTAGATAGAGCTATGGGAAACCATGCTTTGCATAATTTTTATCCCCAAGTTCATGCATCTTTGCTTGATTGGATTGGCTCGTATCATAAACCTTTGTTAGTCCAGCTGAGTACTGATTTTGTTAGACCTTCTCATTTTTTCAGATACAATTCTACTTGGAAATCAGAAGGAGAGGTCAAACGTTGTATTTCTCAGCATTTTTGGTCAATTGCAGCATGGCTCTACTACTACGGATCTCCATTACACAGTCTCTAAGACTTTAGCAGGATTGCAGAACTGGAAAAGGAATACAAAACCTCCAGGTGCCTTGGAGATCACGTCTCTAAAGCAGAAGATTCAGGAAGTTAGTGCATGCCATAATATTGACTTCGCTTTGTTAGATGACCTCAAGATTAAGCTTCAAAAGGCAGTTCTCCAGGATGAGAAAGAGTGGAGACTTCGAAGTCGTATGTTGTGGCTTCGTTCGGGAGATAGAAATACAAGCTATTTTCATGCAAAAGCAAAGCATAGCAGATATCAGAATCAAATCAGATCCCTTGAAGATGAAAATGGAATTATTCATACGTCCCGAGCTGCTATGACCAAGACGGTACTCCATTACTTCACTGAAGTTTATCGATCTGTTCCTCCAATTTCTCTTTCGGGACTTCAGCATGTCGCTCATCATGTTACACCCCAAATGAATACAGCGCTGTTACGTTTGTTGTCTTTGGATGAGCTCAAAACAGCCGTTTTTGACATGCACCCCGAAAAATCACCGGGGCCTGATGGTTTTTCACCCTCTTTCTATCAGCAACACTGGGATGTTGTTAAGGATGGTCTTCTCGAAGTGGTACATAATTTTTTACGCACATCCAGGTTGGACCCTCGCATCAATGCCACTTTCATTGCCTTAATTCCTAAAATAAAACAACCATCATCTGTGAAGGAGTATCGTCCAATCAGCCTTTGCAATACAACCTACAAGATCATTTCAAGGTGTTGGCTAACAGGTTACAACCTTTTCTAGATGGTATTGTCTCGGAGGCTCAATCTGCTTTTGTTCCAGGCAGACAAATTGGAGATAACGTTCTGCTTGCTCATGAAGCAATGCATTCTTTCACAACAAAATCAACGAAGGATCATTCAGTAGCTTTGAAGGTGGATATAAGTAAAGCCTTTGATAGGCTGGAATGGTATTATATTGAGGCAATCCTTGGCCGTCTGGGTTTTGCTCCACAGTGGATTACATGGGTCATGCAGTGTTTACAGACTGTTTCTTATCGTGTTTTAGTTAATGGAGTACCCACAAGACAAGTTACGCCAACTCGGGGAATTCGTCAGGGTGACCCTCTTTCACCGTATTTGTACATCCTTTGTACAGAAGGTCTTACTGCTTTATTAACTCATCATCAACATCATGGCACTTATAAGGGTTATAAGATGGCTCGCAATTCGCCAACTCTGACACACCTCCTGTTTGCTGATGATTTCTTACTATTTTGTCGAGCAACGTCACAGGACTGCAATAAATTAAAAGATATTCTTCATGAGTATGGGCAGCTCTCGGGGCAACAGCTTAACCCGCTCAAATCTACTTTGCAGTTTAGTAAAGGCACGCCAATGTTTTTGCAATCCCACATCCAAGACATTTTTGACATTCATCGCACAGGAGTAATTGGTTCTTATTTGGGTTTACCGGATCGAGTAGACAGATCTAAACAGAGTTCTTTTGCTTATCTGGTCTCCAGGTTAAAAAGCAAATTAAGTTCCTGGAATAGAAAGCTTCTTTCCCAGGCTGGTCGTGAGATTTTGATAAAATCAGTTTTGCTTGCATCATCACAATATGCAATGTCTTCTTTTCTCATTTCTCTGAAGATTGTTAACGAATTGGAGACTCTCATAAGGCGTTTTTGGTGGAAGGGGGATGAAGGCAAAAAAGGAATTCATTGGCTGCCCTGGGATCTGTTGACAACTACAAAGGTTGAAGGAGGACTTGGTTTTCGAGACCTTCATGAGTTTAATGTGGCGTTGTTGGCAAAGCAATCTTGGAGAATTCTGGCGAATCCACAATCTTTGTTGGCTCGGGTTTTCAAAGCTAAGTATTTTAATAAATCTGGCTTTCTGGATGCACGGTTAGGTCATCGTCCAAGTCATGGTTGGAGGAGTATGCTGCAGGGTCGTGATTTATTTAAAGACCATGTTTATTGGCGTCTTGGTAATGGAAAGAGTGTTAGTGTCTGGAGAGATAAATGGCTTCCTGGACTTTCCTCTTCTCATACTACAGTTGGTTCTTTTACTTATGCTTCAGCTTCTGGACCTGGGAGTATTACTCATCCTAATCTTAGAGTTAGCGATCTTCTCCATCCCCAGTCATCCTCCTGGAATATTCACATGTTGTCACAACTGGTTTCTCCTGCTGATTGCTTTGATTTTAAACCTTCGGAGTCCGGCTCTACAACAGTTTGATTACCTTGTTTGGAACAAGACTCAAATAGGGGCTTATACTGTTCAGAGTGGTTATAAGGCAATTCACCATGAGAATCCTTGCCCTCGACGAAGTTCCTCTGCCCAGGTTGTTCTTAATGGTTTCCAAAAATCTCATTTTCATAAGTTGTGGAAGACTGATGTCCCTCACAAGATTCGGATTTTTCTGTGGAAGGCTGTGTTTAATGCAATTCCATGTTTTGAAAATTTGAAGAGCAGAGGACTTAAGTTGAAGGACTTGTGCCCTGTGTGTGGTGATCACGTAGAAACTTCTCTTCATTGTCTCTTTACTTGCAAAGTGGCTCGGAAAATATGGGAATTGGCCCCTTTGCCTAAACCTCCGCGTTTTCCTGTGGCTTCTGTGATGGATAATATTCGGAATTTCTTGGATTTCCAATCTTCAGATGCTGACAAATCTCTTTTTCTCTTCTTACTTTGGCATATCTGGAAGTCAAGAAATTCTCTAGTTTTTGCAGGTTTACGAGACAATATTCCGAGTGTTATTTGGAAAGCACTCTCCGATCGATCCGCCTGGCGTTTGGCCAATGAGGAGGTTCCACAATCTCTACCATCCCAAGCGCCGCTTGTTTCACAGTTTTTACCTTGTTTGCATCCATCTCGACAAGATGGTGTACAGTTCTCTTGTTGGACTGATGCTTCCTGGAGTAGCCCTTTAGATCCGAAGGAGTTGGGTGGATTCTCAAGAATGGGGTTTCCAATTCGGTTGTAACCTGGAGTCGAGGCAGTCTAGCGCCTACAAGCTCACCGACTGAAGCAGAAGCCGTAGCTATGTTAACCGCTGTCCAGCATCTCTCGCGACTAGGATACAACAACTCTTTTATCCATACCGACTCATCAATACTCTTCGAACTTCTTCGTACGATCACTGGTCAGCATTACAAGACTCTGCACCATCACCCGTTCAGGTTCGTTCTTCAAGACATAGCTCGCCTTGCCACTGCCAATGCGTTTCAATTTCGACTCATCCGACGAGATGGCAATAGAGAGGTTGATGGTCTTGCAAAACAGGCTCGAACTTACTGCTTATCTCCGTTGATCTCTTGGTTGCCTTTTCCTCTGTAATGCTCTGTTTCTTTTTCTTATTCTCAGTGTATGTATGTTTCTTCTAATACAAGATAGTTCGAATCAAAAAAAAAAAAAAAAAAAATTCCTTTTTAATATATGAATTACATGAAAACCAAAAAAATCAATGCATTTTGTTAACCAAACCGAATTCCAACCCTACGTAATGTAAACAAAAGTGTTTTTGCAGTCTTCAACAATTAGACACTGAGCCATTCTGGTTATTTTACTGCGATGAGGATCATAAAGTATATCTTAATGTCAAATGTTGTTTAGAAAGTCTTTGTTAGCACACATTAATATATTTTTTCCTAATTTCTGTTCATACCTTTGACATTGGACTATTCTTTTTTGGTCAATGCCTTTTGGCTAATTAACTAATTAAAAAATTGGAATTAAACCAAAATTAAACCGGAATTTTGAATTTAAACCAAAATACTCGAAATTAACCGAAATAATCAAAATAACCGAACCGAACCGAATTAACCGAAAATACCCGAAATTAACCGAAAAATCCGAAATTAACCGGTTTAATTAGACATTTCGGTTAATTTCGGTTATTTTTTTCAATAACCAAAATAACCGAAAACCGAACCGAAAATTAAATCGGCTCGATTCGATAAAATAAATTGAAACCCGAATAAACCGAAAAACCGAAAACCCGACCTGTTCCGAACCGACCCGACCCGAATCGCACCCCTATTACGAAATGTGCACCTTGGTGTGTGTCGATCTGCTTCGATAGCGTGCAACCGTGAACCATAAGGTTTGTGATTGTCTAGATGAGGAGTTGAGGGCTAAACTTCAAGGAAAGAATGTTGCAGTCCTATGAGAAAAGAGAAGATGAAGGTATTGCAGCACCGTCAAACAATCCCGCTATAATGTCTCGCGTGTACTCAATGCCAGAGGTGGGACAACCACTTCCGATGAAGGTGAACTGCACGAGTTTGGCGAGCCTGATTCTTTCACCACTTCACGATTAGCTACCAGTAATGCACAACACATGGTTTACTTGTGCTATTTTTGGTGGAGCCACTACCTCTCCTCAAAAGTTAGCCCTTCGTGGAGCCCATTCTCCCAGCATATCTCCATATGGCTTTCAAGAACAAGCTGCAAGTTTTATGGGTTTTCATATATATATTATATATTTCAGCTTTCCTTTTTATCGTTTGTTTTTTATTTTATAGATAGTTTTGTAACTTTTTAATCAACTTTTGTATTAGATTTAGGATATTATATATAGTTTAAATAATATAGTTTTATCCCGGTTTATACCGATTAATTGTGGTAAGTTGATAATAGGCTTGGTAAATTTATCTCCAAACCTTTTAGTCTCATTGCATGAAATTTCTCTTCTTTTTAGAAAGTATATATACTTCTGTTGTGAGATATTATATGCCCTTTAGCGTATTTTTCTGTCCCTTATAAAATATTTTACTCTGTTTAGGACGGAAAAAACACAAACGATACTACAAATAAAATTTTATTAAAAAATGTAGTCGTAGAACACTTTAGAATATATATAATTGTAACCAATTTAGGTAGAAAGACAACAACATTGAAGTGCCTCTACGCTAGGATTAGGTATGCACAGAGCCTTTTCAAGGTTGCCTCCACATATCCCCAAACAATCGCTCTTAATCTGACATGGTCCTTTGAATTCACATTCTGGAAACTTATCATCCATGACTCCTATTTTTGTTAATCATTATTCAGAAAAAGCATTATTTATCATTATAATTTAGTGTATATATAAAATGAATACAATAACAATGCATCCATATAGTATATATATATTACTTAGATACATATCCTTCTTGTATTTTGTTATATGAAAAAAGTAAAAATATGGAAGTGATCTTACGAGTTGCTTGTCCATTGTTAACAAGAAGTGAAACAATAATAAGGAGAGCGACAAAATGAAGCTTTGAGGTTGATGCCGACATTTTGCGTCAAGTCTTCTTGGTTAACTTTATATGATATATAGCTTTAAGATTATATGAAAGAAAACCTTAAGATTGATGAGCTATTTATACAGATGAATATCTAAATTAACTAAACTAAATAAAAAAATATAATCATTTATGAGTGATTGATTTTGTTCTTTATAAAATATATATTTTCTTAGATCATGTATATACATATCAATTACAATTAACATATTTTGATTATTCCTTTATATACGGATACTAGAAAGATTGTATTTTATACATTTCCTGATTTAAAACTCCTATAAAATTCAATAATATTTAAATAATAATAATAATAATAGCAAAANATTATAGCAAAAAGTTAAACATTATGGTTGATGACGACATTTTACTTGCAATCTTGATNGCAAAAAGTGAAACATTATGGTTGATGACGACATTTTACTTGCAATCTTGATTGGTTAATTATATATGATTTGGAAGAAAAAATTAAGATTGATGAGATATTTATACAGATGAATATCTAAATTAACTAAACAAAATAAAAAATATAATCATTTATGAGTGATTGATTTGGTTCTTTAAAAAATATATATTTTCTTAGATCATGTATATCCATATCAATTANCAAAAAATTTAATCATTTATGAGTGATTGATTTGGTTCTTTATAAAATATATATTTTCTTAGATCATGTATATCCATATCAATTAAAATTAATATATTTTGATTATTCCCTTATATACGGATACTAGAAAGATTGTATTTTATACATTTCCTATCTAAAACTCCTATAAAATTCAATAATATTTAAATAATGATAATAATAATAGCAAAAAGTGAAACATTAAGGTTGATGACGACATTTTACTTGCAATCTTGATTGGTTGATTATATATGATTTGAAAGAAAAATTTAAGATTGTTGATGAATATCTAAATTAACTAAACAAAATAAAGTTATAAGATAATCATTTATGAGTGATTGATATTTGTGTTATTATACATAGCAATCAAAATTAACATCCCTTGAATATTTCCATGTACACAGATACTAAAAAGATTGCATTTTGTACCTTGTCTGATTTGAAACTTCTACAAAATTCAAGAAGATTTGAATAATGATATCTATAATATCCGATAGTTTTTAATATTTAGGTAGTACATTAAATTTACTGTTTTGTGTAGTTGTTGAGTCGAGCAAAAATTAATTTAGGTAAACAATACAATATTCTAATTTATGCATGTAAAACAGATTACAATATTTCATTTTTATTTACTTACAAAAAAAACAAATATTCCATTGTTTCTCCGGTTTTTATGAAGATTTTTTTTTCTAAAATATTAAATGTTATTTTATATCTAAATATATTTTAAATTATTACTTATACTTTCAAATTTATATCTATCTAATTAGTTAAAACGATTTATATAGAAAACGAACAATTTATATTGGATCGTTCGGTTTATATATTGATGATGCTAGCCTGGTTGGAAAGAATCAGATGTACAATTCAAAGAAATGATCTTTTTTTTTTTTGCC
>OVAU01002088.1:0-13193 GCA_900406315.1 Biscutella laevigata subsp. laevigata
GGAGTAAAAAATGGAGTGATACATTGGAGATGCTCTAATTGGGTCTTTAATCATTCAGATTGAAGTTTTGGGGTTAAAGTAGTAATTCGGTATAAGTTTGGGTTTAGTGCTATTAAAACCATTATATTTAACAGAATTGAGGAAGGGTTCAGGGGAGCTTGAAACGCCGCTTCTTCTTCCACTCTCTCTGTCAATTCTTCTCTCGCGATTTTGTTTCTGGTAAGTTTTCTAAGTTCTTCTTTACCAATTTATATCGATGTCAAAGTAAAGATTGATAAAGCTAAATTGTTCCCGTCAGATTTTTGAAACCCTAATTTCGAGAAGTCATTAGATACATATTACTATGTTGGAGATTTATCAGGTAAAAAGATGTTAACGGAAGAAGAGATCAAACGACTCTACAGAATCCATAAGACTTTGATGCAAATGCTAAAGGATCGTGGCTACTTTATAGCGGATTCGGAACTTACCATGACCCTGAATCAGTTTATTAGGAAATATGGCGATAACATGAAGAGGGAGGATCTTGTTACTCTCAAAGTTAAAAGGAATGATAATAGTGATCAGGTATGTATGCTTCAGTTGTGTATATATCTTCTTTAGGAGAGGCATCATTCTTTATCTAATTGGTATTACAGTTTCTTAGATTGGTACTTCAGTTTTGAGTTTGGAGTCATGAAAGGTTTTAAGATTGGCTATGACTTACAGTCTTAGTTTTAGAGAAACTCTCATTTAGTTAGTATACATGAGATGTTATAGAGAACTAGTATGATCTCTTCAATTATACATAATTGTGCTATTTGCATAGATCAGGATTGTTCGTTGTGTTTAATATCTTCGAAGTAGTATTTGATTGATGCTACTGTTATAGCTCTATATATTCTTCCCTGATGAGGCGAAAGTTGGAGTGAAGACAATGAAGATGTACACAAACCGGATGAAATCAGAGAATGTTTTCAGAGCAATTCTGGTGGTGCAACAGAACTTGACTCCGTTTGCTCGTACTTGCATAAGTGAGATCTCTTCTAAATTTCATTTGGAAGTTTTCCAGGTAAAAAGCACTTTGTTTGTTGTCTTTTGTAATATTGATGAATGGATGATGTATCCACATTCACGAATCCCTAAAAACTGTGGTTTGGTGGCTGTTACAGGAGGCGGAAATGCTAGTGAACATTAAAGAACATGTTCTTGTTCCTGAGCATCAAGTTCTCACCACTGAGGAGAAGAAAACTCTACTGGAGAGATACACTGTGAAGGAGACACAGGTTAGTAGTTTTTTTTTGTTTTTTTTTTAATATACAGAAGCATTGTTCGCTTTGTGTAATTAAAGTTAGAAATTCTTGGGTTGTGTTAGCTTCCAAGAATACAAGTGAGTGATCCAATCGCAAGATACTTTGGACTAAAACGTGGACAAGTCGTGAAGATCATACGTCCGAGTGAAACCGCTGGTCGTTATGTGACCTATCGTTATGTTGTATAAGCAACAGAGTTTAAAAAAAAAAAAAAAAAGCTTTTGTTGATTGCGAATCAAAATGCTGTTGTAACAGAGACTCGTACGATCTCATCTAATTAAGAATCCACTAGTAACGTTAGTTTGTCCACTCGAGAGATCAAAATTAGAGTACCTTTTTTATTTTCTTGTTGCCACTGAAAGTATGAAACAATCAACATGATAATGTACGAAAACGAGTGTTGGAACCAAAAAAAAAGAAAGAAAAATCCTATCGACGAAGAAACCATCAACATGATTTGTATGTTGCTTGGTTTCTGATAATTGTCTTCTCATCCTCCGGAGAAATTATTGTTTTCGCTATGGGGTATAATCTCAACTTTATATTTTTCTGAGCTTGTCTTAACAATAAATAATTTTTGTTTTATGTAAACGAAATAAAATAAAAAGAGGATATTTTTTTTCTTCAACTGAGAAAATGAAACTAAATTAGAGAATATGAAATAATGATGACATTGTCTATGAATCAAGGAGCTACAGTTTTGTATATATAGCATGACTCGGTCAGATCCATTATTGCCGAGCCGGGTCGAATCAACATAACACACTTTCTCAGTAAGATCTCTTACCATCGTTTGATCCAAACCCACCAAAACCTGAAGAAGAACGATCTGAACCAAAGCTGCTCCTTCCACTTGACTGAGAAGAACGATCTGAACCAAATCCCCCAAAACCTGAAGAACGGTCTGAACTAAAGCCCCCAAAACCAGAAGAACGGTCTGAACCGCCTGAATAACGGCTGCTTGATCCACCTGAACGGCCACTGCTGCTACCATAACTACCACCTGAAGAACGACCACCAAAGCTTGAACCACGACTGCCTCCTCCAAAGGAACCACCAGATCGACCACCCATTCCTTCAAAAATGCTTGAACTTCCACGTTCCACAGCTATGCTAGGAAGCTGAATTCAAAACCCCAATAGATGCAAACTGTTAATTTAGCCATTCAACAAAAGATACAAAGAGGGTTAAAAAAGTGGCAATTTTTCTTAACCTCAGTGAATTTACTTCCGACTTCCTTCTCGATCATTTTTACAGCTCTGGACTGCTCTGGAGAGTGGATGAGGATGGCATTTCCTTTCTTTCCAGCCCTACCTGTTCGCCCGGTTCGGTGAACAAACGTCTCAGTGTTATTAGGAAGCTCGTAATGAATTACCTATTCACAATCGATTACAAGTTGTGTTAATAAGATGAGAAACAGAGTTCGGTAAGAGCAAGAAAAGTTTTAACTCACCAAGTCGACATTAGGTACGTCAAGGCCACGGGCAGCCACGTCAGTTGCAACAAGAACATTGAAATTCCCATCCCTGAAACCAGCGAGTGTTCTCTCTCTCTGTGCCTGGGATATGTCACCATGCAATGCTTCACACTTGAAGCTTCTCGCCAATCCATAGGCAAGTCTATCTGCATCCCGTTTTGTTTGGGTAAAGACAATGCATTTTCCTCCTTTACCATGCTCCTGCAAAGTAACAGATATAGTAAAATCTAGCCCTACATGACTGAAAACTAAAAGAAAGCATACTGATCATAGAGTTTATGATGGCATACCGTTACAAGCGGTGCAATGATGGATGCTCTTCCATAAGAATCTGCTGAGATAGAATACATTGTAATTCCATCTGCAAGTTTCTGATCAGAATCTCCAACCTAAATAACACATCGCAATTAGGTAAAATGTCACCTCAGTAACAACTATGCTAAAGCCAAGATCAATATTTGCAGTTTGTAGGTGCGTTTCAGGGATTGTAAGAAATATCATATACAAACACAAGTATGTATGAGATTACTCACAAGATCAATTGTCAAAGGATTATTCAGGTACTTTTTGGTGAGAGATCTGATCCAACTTGGCATAGTTGCAGAAAACATCATGCTCTGACGTTTCTCTGGCAACTTTTGCAATATTATTTCGACATCCTCGGCAAATCCGACTTGAAGCATCTGATCAGCTTCATCTAGAACTATGAACTGAACCTCGGATAGATTCAGAGCTCCCCTTTTCATCAGATCGATGACTCGCCCTGGAGTGCCAACAGCTACATCAATACCATAGCCAAGCTCCCTCATTTGCTGCCCAATGGGTGTACCTCCATAGAGACAAATGGTACCCAAACTTGGAGCCGATTCCCTAAACTCCTTCTCAACCTGACGAGCAAGTTCCCTTGTCGGAGCCAAAACTAAGCAAAGAGGATTTTTTCCACGTCTGTTACATGAGAAAGCAACATAAGAACCAATCGAAATATAAACCTCGGAAACTTAGATGTTAAACACAAGTAAAATCCAGTAATTTAACAAACCCATGTTTAGCATTGAATTTGATGATGTTATCAATGACTGGAATCCCAAAAGCAAGAGTCTTTCCAGTTCCTGTCCTAGCACGACCGATCATGTCCCTACCTTGCATCGCTGGCTCCAACACAGCTTTCTATTCATAACAAGAACATTAAAAATCAGCAACAGTAACAAAATTTAATTGATTTTTATTAAACAAAACGGAGCAGAAGAGCCATACTTGTATAGGGAAGAGTTTCTCGATACCCCTACCCTTCAAAGCTTTGACGATCTCCGGAGATATTCCAAGCTCCGATATAGCGAGCCCGTCACCACCGCTGCTTGTGCTACCAACACTCTCTGAATCTCCTATCCCTCCATCGCTACTCTCATACGAATCGGCGTAATCTCGAGCCGCGAAACCAGCAGGAGAAACCATCGACGATTTGAACTCCGACGGCACAGATTTAACGTGAAAGTCCCTCGTTTTAACTCCAAATAGGTTCGAGGTCGGAGCGGAAGCAAAGCCATGCTTGAGACTGGAGGAGCCAGTAGGTCCATTTGCGGGTAGATCGGAGACTGAGGCGGCGGCTGGAGTAAGATTGTGATATAGAACCGCGTTAATTGAGTTCAGCGATACGGAAAATGTACGCCTTGAGGGACCCAGGAAAGATCGGCGGAGTACTGTGGTGATCATATCGGGGTTGCAGAGTGAGAGTGAGTGATCTTGGGGATAAGGAAATGTAAAACCCCAAAGTTGAGAATTAGGGTTTTAGAGAGACGACAAAGGGTTTAAAGCTTTTAAACAAACCGTTGAAACTTGAAAGAATCAAGTAATGCGTATAAATGTACTCTTTAATAATCTCCTGCGGTTGAGTGTATGGTATTAGCCTGTCATGTGCGACATTCTTTAAGGAAAGCAAGTTGTTTTTCCTTAACTTGAGCCCAAAGTGTGCTTGGATGTGTGTAAGACTGACTTCGTGTATCGTAAATGATTATTGAAATTTTTTAAGAAAATTTTGCATCCTAGGACACAATTAAAACTAGTATTTGCATCATATGACACTATGAAACTCTTTACATTCTAACACTTATTTTCAGTTGTGCAATTACCTTATTACCCTTATCCAAATTGGTTTAGTTCTAATTCAACTAAAAATTAAAGAGATCTCCTATCGATCTTTCTCTCTTCAAGTCCCCTCTTCCTTTTTGTCCATAAATTTTTTCGTTTAATATTATTTAAAAAATTGGTTCGTTCATCATCTCTATCTCCTCCACCATCTCTATCTCCTCCACTTCACTCCACACATAGTCTCCTAATCTTCTTTGGGCAAAAATGGAAGTAGCTCTTCTCTCCTTCTCCTCTTCATTATCTCCTCTTTGTCACAACCGAATCTCAACCGTAAACCCCAAAATCTCTAGATCCCCAAACTACACTCGTCTTCTAATCATCTGATCTGCTGTGTCTCGTACCAAAAAGGAGGAGACAGTCAAGTCCCATCTCGAAAACTGTCACCTACTCGCCGCCATCAACTACAAATTAAGGCCTCACTATCAAACAGTTTCAAGACCTCCGTAGAACTCTCCCCGACACCACGAAGCTCGTTGTTGCCAAGAACACTTTGGTCTTCAAAGCCATTGAAGGCACCAAATTGGAGGCTCTCAAGCTTTGTATGAAAGGCATGAACGCTTGGATCTTCGTTCAAACCGATGAAATCCCTTCGGCCATCAAACCTTATCGGAGCTTCCAAAAGGAAAGCAAGCTCGAAGACAATGATTTCGCATCAGTTTTGTGGAGCTTGAAGTAAAATCATAAATGAACCTGCTGAGTTGTGGGCAACCAAGGACATTCAAACTTTTGATTTGAATATGTTAAGTTGTGGTTAGAAAAACCAGAAACAAGATAAAAACTTGGAATGATGCATTTTGCTAAACTTTAACACAAATCTGAAAACAACCAGAAATTATCACTAACCACCACTATATTGGCCGCAAGTCAAGATATCAATGAACACCTCTCTACTGCCTACCAGCTAAAATCACTAAACAACAGTTGTAATTTGTTCTAACCACTAGATCACTAACCTCCAGTCCATTATTGTAATATATCCCAAACCAGAAAAATAAAACAGAACTACGTAAAGAAGAAAAACTAAAAACGCCAACACAAAAGAAAAAAGAGAAACCAATAGATTGGGGATCTAGTTACCACAAAGAAAGGGTAAATTGGTCAAACTGAAAAAGTAAGTATGAAAAAAGTGTCCCAGACTGCAAACAGTATGGAGTGTGTGTTATGCTGCAATTAAAAGTATTAAACTGTCCTAGAGTGTAAATCCCCCATTTTTTATTTATATTTTCTAGATTATTATCCATCAAAATTCATGTTGACAAAAAAAAAGTAGAATTTTTATTTTAAAAACTTATGTTGGTGGATAATAATCTATGAAAATAGATGGATTTTGTAATAGACTAAAAATTTAAGTGATTAAAAGATATTATATTTTTGTATTTTGAGAAAATATAGTGATTTGGTGGATAATAAGTCTACAAAGTTGATAGATTTTACCAAACACTAAAATTTTGAGAGATTTTGTAAAACGCTAGATTTTTAGAGATTTTGATGTAGAGAAAATTTTGTGAAACGCTATAATTTTGTATTTTGAGAAATTATGTTGATTTGGTAGGATATTTTTCACAAAAATTAAGAGATATTGTAAAGCGTTATAATTTTTAATTTCGGGAAATTGTGTTAATTTGGTGGATCATGATCCACAAAAACTAAGAGATTTTTATAATTTGTATTTTGTGAAATTATGTCGATTTGATGGACTATAGTCCAAAAAGTAGAAGATTTTGTAAAATATTAGAATTTTGTATTTTTTTAAATTATGCTAATTTGGTGGATTAGTTAGAGATTTGATAAAATACTAAAATTTAGTATTTTGGAAAATATGCTCGGTGGATAATAATCTACAAAAACTAAGAGATTTTGTAAATCCTTAGAATTTTGCATTTTCAGATATTATGCTCACTTGGTGGATAAGTCCATAAACCTAAAATAATTTATAAAATTTTAGAATTTTGTATTATAAAAAACATGTGTCGATTTAATGATTAATATTCCAAAAAAGACATTTATATAACGGTATAATTTTATAATTTGAGAAATTATGCTGATTTGCTGGAATATAGTCCATATAAACTAAGAGATTGTATAAAACAAAGGAATTTTATATTTTAGGAAATTTATTATTTTGTGGTTAATGGTCCATAGAAATTGAGCAATTAAATTAAACATTATTTTTAAAATGCTAAAATCTTAGTAGATTTTGTAAAACGCTAAAATTATTTTTCTGGTAATCATATTGAATTGGTGGATGATAGTCCACAAAAACATAGACATTTTGTAATACGTTAAAATTTTGTAGTTTGAGAAATTATGTTAATCTGAAGAGAAAATGGTACACAAAATCTAATAGATTTTGTAAAACACTAAACTTTGTGTTTGAGAAATTATAATTTGATGGATAATAGTTCATAAAAATTGAAGGATTTTTTTTTTTTTTTTTAAATGTGAGCCACAACCCGACCCACTAGGTATTTATGTGGACCACAGCCCGATCCACTAGGTATTTGCTCAACCGCGTGAGCTGAGAATCGAACTCCCAAGGTGAGATGCGACGGCGAGGGGTGTTAACCACCACGCTATAGGCGCTTCTCGAAGGATTTTGTAAACCATTTTAATTTTGTTTTTTTCTGGAAAATATGCTCATTTCATGAACAAATAGTCCACAAAATAAATATTTTGTAGAACACAAAAAAATACACTTTGATAAATTTTTATTTGATGGATTATTATTAACAAATATTGAGGAATTTTGTAGAACGCAATAATTTGTATAATGAGAAATTATTTTAATTTGTGGATAATAGTCTACCAAATTTGAAATAATTTGTAAAACTCTTGAATTTTGTGAACTACTAAGAGATTTTAAGAAATTAAGATCATATGGTGGATCAAAAAAAAATGATCGATTTTGTAAAACTCTAGAATTTGGTATTTTCGAAAATTATAGATAATAATAGTCCATAAAAATTCAGAGCTTTTGTAAAATACTACAATGCTAATTTTGTAGTTAATAGTCCCAAAAATTGAGAGATTTTATAAAATGCTAGAATTTTATATTTTTATTAATTAGATTGATTTTATAAATCACTAGTATTTTGAGAAATTATGATAGTTGGGTTGCCGACAAAAAAAAAATGATAGTTGGGTTGATAATTGCCCACAAAATAAAAGGATTTCTTAAAATTCTATAATACGATATTTTGGAAAATTATTCTCATTTTGTGGATATTAATTTACTAAGGTGAGAGATTAGTAAAACACTAAAATTTTGAGAGATTTTGTAAAATGTATTATTTTGTGGATGGTAGTTTACAAAACTTAAGAGATTTTGTAAAATACTAAAAGTTGTAAAGAATTTGTAAAACGCTATAAATTTTTTATTTTAGGAAATCATGTTGATTTGGTGAATAATACTTCATAAAATTGAGCAATTTTTTAAAATGTTAGAATTTTGTATTTTGATAAATTATGTTGATTTGGTGGATGATAGTCCATAAAGATTCAATGATTTTGTAAAACGCTATAATTTTGTCATTTGAGAAATTTATTAAAAAAAAAGAATTTTGTCTTTTTGGAAATATATTGAAAAATTGAAGGAAAAATAATAATAAGAGTATATGATAAAATTTCGAATATAAATTTATTATATGAAACAATTTTAATAATTTTGGTTTTATAAAAACACGTTAAATTTTAAAGAAAAATTAACCAAACCATTTGGTAGTCATTTTCCTATAAAATACTGGCATTAGTGAGTCATAAAACTGAGTAGAACAATTATTTAAATTATATTTTTTACTAAAATTGTGATATGAATTAACTTTAAAAGAGTTTGTTTTAAAGACAAAAATAAAATATAACTCATTAGATTTTAAAAATCAAAACAAACTCAACTATTATACTGATTTTCTTTTCTTTTAAAAATTCTTATTGGAGAGTAGTTATTCTTTCGTATGTGTGTTTTTCTTTTGTTAAAATCTATCGATGTTTTTGCATCTTTTTAATATACAAGAAGTTTTTATGTAAATGTAAAAGTATAAGACTAATGGTTGTAGTCAAATCTTGTAACGAAGATGTTTCACTTTAAAAGTTGTAATGATTCACCACTAAATGTTGAAATGATTCATAAGATAATCATCAATCTAAAATGTCTAACTCTTCATTTTAAGAGATGTAATTATGTTTTTCAAGAAGTATAAATATTCATTTGATCTTCTATATTAGATTCAAAATTTAATGAACACATAAAGAAAACTCATACATAAATAGTAAAAAAAAGGATGCCATATTGGTTCATTTGTACTCCTCGTTCCTGTAAACTAGTCACTACCTAAACCAAGATGTATGCGAGAAAGAAACTCTTATTTACAATTTCCTATTATTTTATTTAAATAAAAATGTCGCACAATTATATTACATATTGTTAAGATCCAATTATTTGGATGTTCTATGTATTGAATTATTTTACTCATCCATACATACGAAAAAATAATCATTTTCACAATAGTTTAAATGTTTATCTACAACATTATTATAAATTATATGTTTTTATTTATTCATTCATAAAATGATTGTATAAAAAATTAGTAAATTTCATAATTTAAATTAATGAGTTTATTATTATATAACCGAAAAAACCAATTGAACCGTTATATTATTTTTTCATAAGAAAATGTTACACATTTATCACTAAAATTTTAAGTGAGCTAGATTTATTTTTCTTATATAAAACGTGATTAACTTAAAAATGGGATTACTATTATATAAAGATTGCTTGCTATTTTTTTTTTCATTTAATAATATTGAAATGGTAGAAACAATTATAGTGATGAATTACAACTACTGCGTAAAAGAGGAAATTGAAGTTGAATGTGCTTAAACCCAAAAGAGAGAAACTAAGATAAAACATTGATAAAACAATCAAATGAAAAGACAAACAAGGCTAGAACCAAAGTAAAAGCGAGTCTAAAAATTCAAGAGGAACTTTAACAGATAGACCTGAGAAATCCCTAGAAACAACAAGAGTAGAATAGAGCCACCACATATAAGAAAAAAAACCTCACATTGCAATAAAGAAAAAGTATATGGGCATACTCAACTCTTTGAGACCAAACACATAAAAAGTTTGTGACCATAAGTGCACTACACCAAAGTTTCTCGCAAAAACCGATTGAAGACATTTTAAAACCAGAATTTGGAATAAGAGGCTCAAGCAGATAAACTCAAAAGAAGGCTGCACAAAGGGGATTCCGAAAAGTACCGAAAAAGAACCCAATCAATCTGGACATCCGTCGATTGACAACCCGAATAAATTGAAATCACTCAAGACTCGGACTAGCGACCACACCACACAAAGCCATTGCCTAAGAAGACATAACAGAAACAAAGCAAAAGAAAAGCTATACAAAACAAGACAACAAAGCAAGCCACTGTACAACAAGAGCTGGAATAAGATCCGACAGTTGACGAGAACGTCGAGCCTAAGCCTCCAAAGCCCCCTGGCCGCATGACCTGACACCGAAACACACATCGGAGAAGCAGAGCCCATAAAGACCTCGCGCGAGAAAAAATAAGGAGGAAGGTCTAGACCAGACCGACCAGAGACTAACCACAGGTGGACCCATCTCTGAGAGCCTACATCGAGGCAACTTACTCCAGGAAGAAATCACACCCCAGCGATGACAACCACAACGATGATTAGGGTGATTAGATTTTGGCAATCACACTCTAGAGAGAAAAAGATGCCTGTTAAATATTGAACATAGTGTTATTGATTGCTTGCTATTATATATACAGATTGATTTAGTTGTTTTGAAATCAAACGGCCACTATAACTACATTCGAAACCATACTTTGAAAATCGTCAAGAACAACACTTGTAGCCCTGTGATTTGGTTCGGGTCAGGTCAATTCGGATCGGTTTTTCGGTTTTTGAATTTGATTTCTGAATTCAACCGATTAAATTTAGATTCGGTTATTGCTTACGAGTATTTTTCAAAATTACCCGGATTGAATTGAAATTAACCAAAATTTCGACAAAACCGAAAAAATCGGATAATTTCAGATCGAATCGGTTAGTTTCAGGTAATTCGATTCGGATAATTCGATTGATTTGGTTAATTTTGGGTAATTCGATTAATTTGGTTAATTTTAGATAATTGGTTTATTTTCAAAATTTTGGTTTACTTTTGGATTAATTCCGATTTAATTTTAGATTTTTAAAAATAATTAAATTTCAGTTCGCCGACCGACCCGACCGAACAGAAAACCGAATTGATTATGAAACTTTATACGATCGATTATTTAGAGATAACCAAATCCGAACCGAAAACCGAAATTCCGGTTTGGTTCAAAATCGCAGGCTGAAACACTTGTATACTAAACAAGAAGAGAGCTACATATTCTGATACAAAACTGAGTTCTTGCCTCTTAACGTTTCTGTCATTATTGGAGGATCATATCAAAAACAAGCCAGTGTAGTTTTACTGTAACTTCTCAGAATGATATCTTTAGCCTAATTCATTGACCAACGATGGAGCCAAAGATGTTGTCTAACATAGAAGTCATGTCTAAACGGGTCTTGCAATGGAACTGGAGTTCTCCAAGAATACGGTAACGTTTTAACCAAAACAACTTGTTACTCAATTCATGACTCTGAGCTTTGATGACTAGAAACCGTTTCTTGAATCGCATCTCAAACTGCTCTCTCGACTTCTTATCGACGTGAGGTGATCGTAGCACTGTGTACAATACTCTAGTGTCGGGCATTGCAACCTTACGACTGTGAGGAGGAAGACACCAAACTTGCTTTTCTTGGGTTATCGAAAGATCGAATAGCTGTGCCAATCTTGGTTCCTTTTATCTTTGATGTGCTTTCTTCTGTCTCTTTCTATTCAAGAACAAACACAACAACAACAACAACAACAACAACAACAACAACAAGAGTTGCCAAGGATTTTCAACGACATTAACATCAAAATTATGGGTTGAATTCTGACGAAGCGATTTCAATGAACAACATTAGAGAATGAATGAGAACAAAATTCAAACCTGTTTCGTGATAACTTTCCTACTCAATGGTATGGAATTCTTCAAAGCAATCGGAATCTCAGATTTCTTACTTTCCACACTTCCTCCTACATTACTCTCACGCGCAGTGGCGTAGCCTTTAACAACGATTCCCACCGGGAAAATCATTGCAGGCGATGCGAGAGAGAATCGAGAGGTGACGTCGCAGGAGCTACTAGATCCATTTCCAATCAGATTACGCTCCACGGAGACTCCCGTGGCGGCAGAAGTGAAATGATGGAAAAGACCCGAATCAAAGGAGGTAAGAGCGGCGGAGAGATTCCGCTTCAACGGCAAGGAAGATCTATAGTTTTGCACTTAACGATTGTAAAACAAGTAACTACATTTTCTTCGAGTCTCTTTTAGTTTAGGAGAAATTGTCCCAATAAAATTACATATAATTCTGCTAGCTAAGGAGAGATAATTAGAGTATAATACATAAGAGAGGAAAGCAAAAAGACTGAGAACATGCAAAATTACAGCCATGGATTGTAGAGTTGTGATTTTGGGATCTTGGAAATGTATAAATCCTGGAGTTTCTGTTATCTCTTTGCAGAGTTGTTGGATTTGAAAGATTCATCTTCCTTCCTTGATTTCTCAAATGGTTTTTCTCTGTTTTCACTTAGTGTTTGCTTCTGGTACTTGGCTTCTTGGTGAAAGACTCAATCAAGCGGAACATCCATCGATCTAGCATTCCTGTTTAAAGCTAATATTAGGCACAGAACCGAAAAAGATGACTCCTACTTAGACGAAAACGAGATAGCTACGAACCTGTCAAAGCAAAGGTACCGCCTAATACAGCACAAAGCCGAGTGATCAAGTGGAGAAAACTATGGCGTTCTTCCTTGATGGTCACAGTGACTGGTGAAAGATCATATAAGAAGTAGACAGCTGAAAATGGAAAGCAGAGTATATAAAAGATGCCATCAAGAAAACAGAAACAGTAATAAAAGGAAGTTTGTTCCAACCAAACCTGGCCATGTGCGGTCGAATTCGTTCATCTGTGTGTAATATTCTGTTACAGAGTACTGATTTGTTGACAGTACGTCTTTTGAAAGGTATCTATATTCCGTGGGAACAATCTGCACCATACCAGAAAGAAATTACTGACACTTGACTGCACAAACAATGTTCATGTCTCTAATGAAATGGATCATTAAAGCTAGTCTTATCAGTGTATGGGTGCAAAATCGGATTCAATAAACTGTTAAACG
>OVAU01002089.1:0-13193 GCA_900406315.1 Biscutella laevigata subsp. laevigata
ATTAATTTCAAAATAAATATTCGCACATGGTGCGGGCTCAACTCTAATTATTATTATAAGTTGAAGTTTCAAATTTCGATAAGAATATTTACTCTTTCTATTTATAAGAGTTTGACTAATGAATTAATTATTTGTAATTCATACCAATTAGCAATACCTATTTTTTTTAAAATTTGACCATAGTATAACAAAAACAAAACATAATTACAAGAGTCTATGGTAACAGATTGAGCCAATAATCTAAATTCTCCTAAACGATAAAAGAAATAAATGTTTCTACAAAAATTTATAATCCCAACAAATAATTAGTGTGCACTCAAATGGTAATTGATGTTATCATGTCACTTATTCATTCGGTCAAAAAATATATGATTTTCTAGGCTTTAATTTTTGTTTCAAAATATAAGATTTTCTAACAAGTTTTTAATCTAAGAATAGTTAATTAATACTTAGTCAAAGTAGTTGAATATCTATAAACCAATTGCAATCTCTCGTAGTCTTGTTTTTAGTTTTTTAAAATTAGTTTAATTCATTATTAATTATCGTTGTGTGTAATAAATATTTTTCTTAATAGTTGTGCATTTGTCTTAAAAATTTTATATTATGGGACAGAGAGTATTACTTTTGTATAATATACTCCCTCTGTTGTTTAATATTTGATATTTGATGTTTAAGAGTTTTTCACGTTGATTAATAAAATACAAAACATTATTTAGCTTGTTTTTTTTCCCATAAAATCACCATTAATTTCATATATTTTAGCCAATAAAAAACCATACTTCATAATATTAATGGTTTTAAATTTTTAAATTTTAAATTGAAAATAAAAATCATTTAAAATAAGAAAAAATAAAAACCTAAAACATCATCTATTCAACCGTGGGAGTATGTTTTATTCTTGAAGGTAAAAGATGTAAAAAACTTGTCTGTTTACTAATTAAAGATACGTAAAAATTAATTATTGTGGATTTACATAAATATATACTAAATTAAATTATTAAAATACAAAAAATGAAAGATAATAATTAAAATTTACGTAATCAAAATTAGTAACAAAAGACGGCTCCAAAATCTAATCCGTTTTTACAACCGAAAAAGTAAGAGTAAAGGTTAACTTCACTCGTTCTTGTTCAAACTTTTGTCTGACTCCATCTACTCACCTAGAGATCTGGTTCTTCTTCCTCTCCCGACTCAGCATTCCCTGCTTCCGATGGAGCGGGCACGCACTGAAAGCCCCAGTTACCTCCGACAATGGAGCGGCGACTCTGGAACCAATGCCGTCGCTCCTTCTTCTCCTGCTCGTCATCACCATTCTCGATCTTCTTCCGTCACTGGAATGTCTAATGTCAAACGAGCTCAAAACGTCGCTGCTAAAGCTGCAGCTCAAAGACTTGCTAAAGTCATGGCTTCACAGACCTCTGCCGATGATGACGATGATGATGATGATGTCGGTGGTGATGATCTAGGTTTTCGCTATGGTGCTCCTCCTCCTCCTCTTTCCTTTACTAGAAATGCTTCTTCTACAGCTACTCTTGTTCCTGCTAAGTCTAAACCTGCTGCTTCTCCTCTTCTTCCCCCTCCCAAGATCTCCAGATCTTCCTCCCCTGCGGTAACTTCGATCTCTCTTTTTCCCCGCTTATGAAATCTGTTGACCCATCATCCGAATTTGATCAGTTTCAACTGCAGAGATTTAAGGAAATTGGTTTTACTTTCCAATTTTGGAATGTGATCGAGACCTGATTAATGTTGAGTTGTGTCTTCTATCAGATAATTGTTGGTATTGTGTTTACCAGTTATCACGGAACTCGCCAGCTGTCTCTGTTCGTGCATCACAGCCACCTGTTCCGCCAAGCAAACTATCTCTGAAGAATCAAACTTCCAATCCATTACCAGTTGGAACTCCTAAGAATCATCAGACTGAAAAGAGGTGTGGAGAGTTCTGAAGTTATCTTAGTATGACAACTAGTTGAGTTTGTATTCACTATTCATGGCTATAAATTGTGTGTCATTGCAGGGTTTTACCTGATATTGGGCATCTGAATGGAAAAGATTCGAAAGATCAGCATGAAGCATCTGCACTTCGTGATGAAGTATGCTAATTTGTTTTTCTAATGTGTTTAGTTATATATTATAGAGAATTTCATAGATGGAAACTGACAGCTAGCTTATTTCACAGCTCGATATGCTTCAAGAGGAGAATGATAGTATTCTTGAAAAGGTAATAAAAATTCTTCTTCTGTTTGGTTTCCATCTGTCTCCAGATTAAAATTATTATTTGTTTGAGCTTATTAACAGCTTAGGCTCGAAGATGAAAGATGCAAAGAAGCAGAAGCCAGGGTGAGAGAGCTTGAAAAACAGGTAATTGGGAGCAATGATCTACTAGCCTGAATGCAAAATTATTTTTTCATACTGTTCTCACCCTTAAGACAAACAGGTAACTTCTCTGGGAGAAGGTGTATCCTTGGAAGCTAAACTTCTTAGCCGGTAGTCAATATCAACACATAATTGCCAGTTTTCATTTTTATTGTTGAATTGAAAAGCTTTTACGAATGTACATTTATTTCATTGCTGCAGAAAAGAAGCTGCTTTGCGTCAAAGAGAGGTATTTCCAAAGTCTGAGCCCCTTCAGGCTTTCCTATTACATATTGGTTTCGTTTCAAAGTATACAAAATTTGTTCAGGCTTTTAAGTTTCACTAGCACTCACTCTATGACAGGCGGCCCTTAAAGATGCAAGGCAGAATAGAGAAGGAACGGATAAGGAGACTACTGCTCTCCGGTCTCAAGTAGAGGTAGATCACTTTTTCCTTCAGTGTGTTACATTTATTGTGAGGTGCTAATAAATGAAAATGTTGAAATCTTATACGTTCTGCAATCCATTTTGATTCAGAATGAAAAACAAGAGACTGCTGCTGTAGTAGCACAACTTCGAGGAGCAGAATCTGAAGTCAGCGCTTTACGAACATTGACACACAGAATGATATTGACCCAAAAAGAGATGGTTTGTTTTCATGTTTTTTCATAGTTACACATAAGCGTTATACAGTTCAAGTAATGTACCCATGTATGCTTTTTTCAGGAGGAAGTTGTTCTTAAGCGATGCTGGCTAGCAAGGTATTGGGGCTTAGCTGCTAGATATGGTAAGGGGTAGATGAGTATATAACAAACTTATCTATGTAGTAGCATACTGAGAATTTTGGTTCCATCGCTTATCTTCGTTTTCTGACATCTGTGCATTTTTGCATTTTAGGCATATGTTCTGATATCGCTACATCCAAGTACGAATACTGGTCAGCTTTGGCACCTCTTCCTTTTGAAATTGTGCTATCAGCTGGGCAGAAGGCTAAGGAAGAAAGTTGCGAAAAAGGCAAGCAATCACTTAGTCATGTTACTGTCTCTTCTAAGATATCTATTGTAGTAACATTCAATGATTTTGATAATCACCTCTCATCACTGTAAATATATCTATTGGTTATGAAACCATGTCACCAGATTCTGAGGAGAACGAAAAGAGGAGTCAGCTCGTTCAAGATATAAATGATCTAACTGGAGAGGGAAATATTGAAAGTATG
This sequence comes from Biscutella laevigata subsp. laevigata, assembly GCA_900406315.1. Taxonomy (NCBI): domain Eukaryota; kingdom Viridiplantae; phylum Streptophyta; class Magnoliopsida; order Brassicales; family Brassicaceae; genus Biscutella; species Biscutella laevigata. The sequence goes on from OVAU01002089.1 coordinate 3,571, forward strand.
CTCTCTGTGGAAATGGGTCTAAAGGAGCTAACTTCTTTAAAGGTTTATCTCATCCTCTCTCTCGTTTTGGTTCATGTACCCCTCTTTCATTTTTCTCATGGACTATGCTTGTTCTTTTGAAGGTTGAAAATGCCATAACCATTACATTAGCCCAGATAAGGTTGGCCAATACTTTTCGACTGTCTGATCCCGGCGGTGAGCTTCAAGCTCTCTTGACTAATTGTTTGCCAATAATTTTGTTGCTCCGCATTAGCTGTAAAAGCGATTTTTTGCCAGACTCTCAGTTTAGCCGTTGAGAATGTTAAAATAATAGTGTACAGGTTTTTATGCCCCATCTTAAATGCCTATGCTAATTTGATGTGCAATTTACGTGTTTTCTGTTCATTTTCTTTCAGAGTTAAAATCACCAGGTGGTCCTAAGTCTACGGAGGCACTTGGTAAGTTTATTTAGTTTATATCACTGAATTTCTATGTCAACATATGGAGTAAAGCAGAATCAACAAAGTTCAATGACAAGCTCTTGATTAAATTAGGACTATGAAATACATAAATTGAATGTCAGTATTCTGTGTTGACATTTCATATACTACTTCAATAAAGAGTGCAAACAGTTCTTGTTATTATTGAGGATTTTGACCAGGGCCTGTGGTTCTTTGCAGAACTGAGTTCAGAAGAGTCTGAAGATGTTCTCTTCAAGGAGGTATAGAACCACAATATCTTTCTCGCTTTCTCTCATGGTCTTTTCCTTCATCTGAACACTGCTTCATGTTCCCTTTCATTTGACCTGTTGGAGATATCTCCATCCCAATCGTGGCCTTTCTCCAATCTCAGTGTTATGTCAGTATGAATCCTTTGTAACTTTTGGTAGGCTTGGCTCACTTACTTCTGGAGAAGAGCCCTATCCGTTGGCATAGAAGTGGACATTGCAAGAGAACGTCTTCGATTCTGGATCAGTAGGAGCGCACATTCTCCATCTTCACATGACGCCACTGAAGGTACAATCTAACTTACCAAATTCCTTTTAGCCAAAAGAGGAGTTCCCATCTAAATTGGTTTGTTCTACTTTTCAGTTGAGCAAGGACTAACAGAGCTAAAGAAGCTGCGGATAGAACGTAGATTGTGGGAAGCGTCCAGGTCCAACCAGTAAAACTTGGACCTGGGGTTTCAGAAGAGTCATGTTACCACAGCTTTAACAGTATTCTATATAGCACATGCTTCTCTTTCTGTGTGATTCCGTTGCTTTGCACACGAAAATGTTAATCCAGTTTTGTAAACATAACATTATGTATTTCAGACTCGTTCTTGTTGTACTAGTATCCAATTCAAAGTATCTACATCCCTAATAAGTGATACTGATACAAACCCTAAAGATCACAGATCACAGATCACCAGTAATCGTTGCAAGAGCAGTGTCCTTCCTTGAAATGGTGAAACCTTCTAGAATCTCGAATGACAATTTCACGTCCTGTAACCAAAGCCACATGTTTTGCAAACTCGTGGCAATCTGGGCATGCCCTGAGATTCTTGAACACTTTGATCGGTGCACGAGCATTGCCATTCACTGATATCAGTCCATAGGCAATGGCAAGTCTCTCGCTGTGATCAAGAAGCTGTTCTCTTCTCTCTGTCATGCTACACTGAAACACATCACCTTCCATAAAACCATCAAACTCCTTAAGCTTCTCATAGATCTCCTGAGTTTGCGGATGGTGTTTATCACCCACTATAAACCGATGAATCTTACCCTTCTCTTGGATCCAGCTGCAACTCAATTCCTTCTTTAACATCTTCTCATTCATTAGTTTCATCATTTCAGCAGCTTCTTCCCATTTTCCAGCCTGGGTATACAGATTAAACGGTAGGACATATCCAGCAGTATCGTCTGGATCAAGTTTGCGAAGTTCCTCACCAGCAATCTCACCAAGTTCAAGATTCTTGTGAGTCCAACACCCACTTAGAAAACATTTCCAACTCATTGCATCGGGTTCAAAAGGCATACTCTTCATAAATTTGAGAGCTTCGTCTAATAGTCCCGAACGGGCATAAATGTCGATCATGCAATCATAATGGTCAATAGTCGGCGCCACATTATACTTTTCAAGCATCGAGTCCAAATACTGCTTGCCCTGTGCAACAAGGCCTGCGTGGCTGCAGGCTGTTAAAACCGCTATAAATGTAACTGAGTTTGGCTTTAACCTGCAACTCACCATTTTCTCAAACAATCTCAGAGCTTCAGAGGCATTTCCATAGTAGGCATGACCCGATATAAAAGCTGTCCAAGCAACAATGTCAGGGTTGTTCATGGACTTAAAGACTTCATGGGCATCGTTTAAGCATCCACATTTTGAATACATCGTAATAAGAGCGCTTTCTCCATACTGAGAACCAACTAGACTTCTTTTTATAGCATCCGCATGGACTTGGCCACCAATGTTGCAGTCTGCAAGTACCGAACATGCTTGGAATATGCTAGTATATGTGAATGAATTGAGAACCGCCGCATTTTTGCTCCTCAAAGACCTGAAGGTTTTAATAGCCTCCTCAAATTGACTCATTTGGCAGTACCCTGAAATCATTGCGCTCCAGGAAACATCGTTTGGTTCACTGATTTTTTGGAATGCACGACAAGCAGGCTCGAAGCTGGAACATTTGATGTAAAAATCAACGAGTGGAGTTCCAACTGAGACTTCAGATTCCAGTCCAAGCTTAGCAACGCAGGCATGAATTTGCTGGCCAAGATTAAGCTGTTCAAGAGAAGCACATGCTTTAAGTACAACGGAGAAGACAAAACTGTCCCATTCTACACCTTCCGTTAACAACTCCACAAATAGTTTTAACGCATCTTTTGCTCTTCCAGCTTGAGTATAACCCAACATCAATCCTGTCCAAGCCACTGGTTTCCTCACTACCATCTGATCAAATACTAGCTTAGCACCCACTAACCAACCACATTTTACGTACATGTTCAAGATACCAGTCTCTATAGATGCGTTGCTACATAACCCAGCACGTATAACATGAGCATGAATCTGTTTACCAATGTTTAAAGCACTAGGATTTGCCAAAGATTTCAAGAGTGTAGTATACACGGAAGAAGTAGGCTTGTTTCCTGACTCTAGCATTCCCGAGAGTAAAACAATACCTTTATCCGAACGACCTTGTTGAGCATAAGCAGATATCATCGTAATACGAGAGAGAGCGTTTAACTCAGACATTTCATCGAACAGTTTATCTGCATCTTCCAAGCTCCCGCACCCACAGTACATCTGCAGTAAGCAGTTCTGAAGAAGCACAGAAGGGTTTTCGAAAGCCATCCGCATACGGTCGTGGAGGAGTCTCCCATGAGATAAAGACCTCAATTCTCTGCAAGCCTCTAATAGACATTGGTAAGAATACGGGCTGATGGAGATACCAGCTTTATCCATTTCTTCGAAAAACTTAATTGCTTCGTTGAGCTTCCCATGCTTCGACAACGAAACCAAATGAAGATTCTCAACTTGCCCTTGCTTATGCGAGATTTTAACAGAGTTTGTACTAGATTTCAGTGAAACCCAGGACGGAATTTGATCGAAATTCGCTTGCTTTCCAATCGGAATTCGTGAAGGGCCGCACGAGGAATGTAAAGTGAGGATCTTCATGGTTGACGATAAATTCTACAGCAAAAGTTTACAGCTTTGTTTTCGACAAAGATAAAGAGAGAAACTTTAATGCTTGTTTATTACAATGAACAAGCATCGAGTCAATTCAATGAACGGCGGCGTTTTGTTACAGTAACCGAAGTAAGAGGGTTCAAGTTTCTGTCTTTGGCGTCTTATCAATGGACTGAAATGAGCCGTGCGATTTCTCTCCTCTTCTTGTTTTAAACCTATCAATAATTATATTCTCGGTCTTTTCCTTTCCTTCTCCGATGGCGGCTACTAGGGTTCGTTGCCATAGCAATGCACCTTTCACCAGATTGCCGCATAGCCGCCACCGAAACTTGCCGACGCTACCAATTTCTCCTAATCGTGTCGATTTCGCTGCATTGAATGACTCCAAGAAATTCTTGTTAACCATTGGAGATGGTTCCTACACGAGGAGGGCTTCTGGTTTAAGCTGCAAAAACACTGTACGAGCTGTTTTGGAAGAGAAGACAGACGCTATAACGGAGACGGAGGTTGATGAGAAGAGATTCACGTGTGTGATGAAGTTTGGTGGATCTTCTGTGTCGTCGGCGGAGAGAATGAAGGAAGTGGCGGGATTGATTTTAACTTTTCCGGAAGAAAGTCCCGTCGTTGTCCTCTCTGCAATGGGGAAAACTACTAACAATCTCCTTCTTGTAATGCTGGAAACTCTCCCCTTTCTTCTCTATTACCATTTAAAGTTTTGAATGTTAGATTTTGAACTTTTGATTTGTTGCTAGTGAAGGCGGGAGAGAAGGCGGTGAGTTGTGGTGTCTCTAATGCCTCTGAGATTGAAGAGTTGAGCATAATAAAGGAATTGCATCTCAGGTTTTGGTTCCCTGATAATATGATGGTTCCTTGGGTTTCTTTCCTTGCTTGCTGTTGGTTTTGATCTAAGATATGCTTTTGTTGTTTCAGGACAGTGAAGGAGCTCAAGATTGACCCCTCTGTTATCTTGAGTAAGCATGACTTTCCAACACTTAAAGCTTCATTATTTTGAGTAGACTCTTAAATGTTTCAGTTGTGATGAGTTTGGCAATAATCAAGAAGAGTCTGTCTACATGTATTGTTGTTTTTAATTTTGGATGCATTTTGTAGCCTTTTTGGAAGAACTGGAGCAACTCCTTAAGGGCATAGCCATGATGAAGGAATTGACACTTCGAACCAGAGACTACTTGGTCTCTTTCGGAGAGTGCATGTCGACAAGGATTTTCGCGGCTTATCTTAATAAAATCGGTGTCAAGTCACGCCAAGTATGTCCATCATCATATTTTAGTATTAACTATCATATATTCATTCTTTTGCTGACTAATTAGGAAAATTGATATCTTGTTAGAAGAAGCTAGTAATGTTTAATCCATTTTCTGGATGTAAATAATGATAACCAAGTTGAAAATTTATATACTTTGAATTGGTCAGTGAGCTTTTGTATAAGTTTAGTTTCGGTTGTCAAGGGACATATATTGGTTTACTTTCTCTTTTCTTGCAAACCTTGCCTTGTTTCTAGCTGAGATGTTCACTTAAGTTCCAGCTCGCAAACAAAGTTAAGTACATTTATTTTATAACTTTGCAGTACGATGCATTTGAAATTGGTTTCATTACAACGGATGATTTCACAAATGGGGATATCTTGGAAGCAACTTATCCTGCCGTTGCCAAGAGATTATATGATGATTGGATGCATGATCCTGCTGTTCCTATTGTAACGGGTTTCCTTGGGAAGGTATTCTACATGTAACCATGATTTTTAACGAGGTTTATGTGGCTTGCCTGATTCGTTTACTCATTAATAGGGTTGGAAAACTGGTGCGGTTACTACTTTGGGTAGGGGTGGCAGTGATTTGACGGCAACCACAATTGGTAAAGCATTGGGTTTGCAAGAGATTCAGGTTTTTCTCAAGCACCAAAGCTTACTGTTTTCTATAAAACGTTGTGTACATCTCTGTTAAGTTTAGATATTTGTTATTTCAATGAATAGGTGTGGAAAGATGTTGATGGTGTTCTAACATGTGACCCTACTATCTATAAACGAGCTACACCAGTACCATACTTGACATTCGATGAAGCAGCGGAGCTAGCTTATTTTGGTGCACAGGTTCCACTCTACTTGTATAAAATAATACTCAAGTCCAGTTATTGGCAGTATCACATGAAATTCGAACAAAAAAGAAAATGCTCTAGTGGTTGAGTATAGAAATAAATTTGTTGCTGCAGGTCTTACACCCGCAGTCAATGAGACCAGCAAGAGAGGGTGGAATTCCTGTTAGGGTTAAAAATTCTTATAACCCTAAAGCTCCTGGAACAATCATCACTAAAACAAGGGACATGACCAAGGTATAGAGTCTCCTGATTTGTGTTATTTTTATGCAGCTCATGTGAGAACCTTCATAGAAAACCCGTCTTTATGCTTCTTCGTATGACAGACAATTTTAACGAGCATTGTTCTGAAACGCAATGTGACCATGCTGGATATAGCTAGCACCAGGATGCTTGGTCAGGTTGGGTTTCTTGCAAAGGTATGATTGTCATTTTCGGCTTATATTCCACTTAAGTTTCAGAAGTTCATTATATTTGGCGAAAGTTTCAGATTATACTGTTAATAATCAACATGCTTAATGCTTTTGGTCAGGTATTTTCGATATTTGAGGATCTTGGCATTTCCGTAGATGTTGTTGCCACTAGTGAAGTCAGTATATCTCTGACACTGGACCCTTCAAAACTTTGGAGCAGGGAACTGATTCAACAGGCAAGTTCTTGTAGAATCCCCAACCTCTAAATCATATATGCTTGTTTTTACGAATGCCCTTCCTTTTGTTTTACTTGTAACAGGAGCTTGATCATGTAGTTGAAGAACTAGAGAAAATTGCAGTCGTGAATCTTGCTAAAGGAAGAGCAATAATCTCTCTAATTGGGAATGTTCAACACTCCTCCCTGATTTTAGAGAGGGTTAGTCTTACCTCCTATCTAGATTACTTCCAGGTTCTTACTAAGATTGATAACTTTGTTTTTCGCTTCTTATCTAATTGTTTTAAAACTTTGTGAAGGCGTTTCATGTACTATATACAAAAGGTGTTAATGTCCAGATGATATCACAAGGAGCATCCAAGGTAACACTACTCATCACAAAACTCTCTTTTCTGTCTCAACCTAAGAAACTTTTTTTTTTGTATGAATCTTGCAGGTAAACATTTCCCTTATAGTGAACGATTCTGAAGCTGAAGGATGCGTCGAGGCTCTTCACAAATCCTTCTTCGAGAGCGGCGACCTCTCAGAGTTAATGATACAACCCAAACTTGGCAATGGGTTACCTGTTAGGACAATGCATGTAGAAAACTGACTCGACAAGCTCATCGCTTGGACTTCGTTCGACTTGTATTGCTTCTGAGTGCGTACGTGTATTAAGAACTGCTTGTTGTCTTACGTTTTAGAGAGGGAACTTCTTGCCATGTTTTTATGTTTTTTTTTGGTTGAAGACCAAATTTTGAGATCATTCGTGTTATTAAAGTTTAACAAGCAACTCCCAAGGATAAATAAAGATGCAACTCGAGATGTTTTGGATTGGTTTTTACAGATACTAAAACATGGGCTAAAAGCTGTGTAGTTGTGTAAGCATGTGGACAAGCTCATCACTTGAAGGCCGGTCTGCCGGAAAATCAGAAAGGCAAATAATGGTGATTCTTAAAGCCATTAACATCTCGTCTTCCTCCACTTCCTCTCCAAGAATACTCTTATCTAATGCTTCTCGTGCTTCACCTGATTGTTGCAAATGCTTTAGCCACTGTCCTAAGCTGCCTCCGGTTGCAGATTCTTCACATAAAGGAAGGGTTGGGTCTCTTCCGGTCAAAAGAACAGCTAATATCATTCCAAAGCTGAATATGTCGCTTTTATCAGTGTACCTGTTAACAAGGAAATGCATACTGTGTTAGTAAAAGAGAAGACTTAGGAGTTAAAAGGCGATGGAGTGTAAAGCGCCGCACCTGTTACTTTGAGAAGACTCGGGAGCAGAGTAGCAAGAAACCTGTGTGTGTGAACTCGGGATGATCTTGGCCAATCCGCAATCAGCAAGCCGAGGCTCAAACTCAGAATCCAACATCACATTTGTAGGTTTCAGATTATAATGAAGAATCTGTGTCTCACAACTGAAATGGAGATACTGAAGCCCTTTAACAATTCCAACTGCAATTCTAAGTCTAATTTCCCATCCAAGCTCAATCTCTTTCGCTCTAACCTTACACATCACATCCTCAAGACTACCATTCGGCATGTAATCATATACAAGGGAGAACTGATCAGATTCACGAACATAAGCCCTTAAACTCATAAGATTCCTATGCCTTAACCCAGCAAGAAGCTCAAGTTCCTTCTGTAACCTTCTCTTAACCGACTTGCTACTACTAGTAGTTGATTCAGGTGAGCCATTTCCTTCAAGTGAACCTAGTCTCTTGACTGCAACCACTAAACCGTTATCAAGAACCATCTTGTAGTATTTCCCATTAGGATCTGAGCCAAGCAACTGGATACCATTACCGAGAGCTGCGTGAAGAGATTTAGGTGTAATCTTGGGGGAAAATACAACAGGACCTTTGAGGATTGGTGTCTGTTCCATGTATTTGACAATGGAACGAACCAAGAAAGCCAACACTAAGGCTGAAAGCAAACCGGTTAGAGTCCCTGATACGATGCTAATAACTATAACCTTGGAAGTGATTTTGGATTCGAGTGGTGTAGACGATGGTGGAGTTGTGGATAAATGCTTCACAGTTCTTCGACGACAACTTGTGCTTGTGGTTGTTCTTAAATTGAAGACTAAGAAGAAGAAGAATAAGAGCAGAGAGATAGTGTTGCTATTGCTATATCCGTTTCTACTTCTTCTACGTCTTATCCTTTGCTCCATTGCTGCTGCGCCTACAAGCCACGAATCTGAGAAACCCAAAAAGTAGAAGATGTTCAAAGCTTACAAAGAGACTTTTTCAGTTACAGTGAAACTCGTATCTTCTTCTCCCAAAACCACATATATTCTCGAGAAAACCAATGAGTAAAAATTCAACTCAAAATCTTCACATAGAAGATGAATAGAATCATTGGCTCATAGATTATTCTCTATTCCACTTATCAGAATCTTCCTCCAAAACAAAAAAAAAAATCAGAAATTTAATAAGCTAAAAACAATCCCATGATATTCTTATTAAGGAGGGACAGAAAAAGTATCAAACTTTGTAAGAGAATAGACTTCAGTTGAGGTTTTTTATCTTCGTTTAGACAATTTACAGTATCTGTGGTTGGAAGATGAAAACAAACAAAAGAGACCAAATCCAAACTGTTTCAGCTCGTTAATCCAAGTAACCAAACAGACCCTCTTTTCAAAACACAGTATCTGTGAGACTGCGACTCTCTCTCTCTATCTCTATGTCCTCTCAAAAAGCATGAGGTGAATTCAGTTACAGCCAAAAAATAATTATTAAGAGAAAACTGTGTTCCCGCCTTATAGTGGGACCTACATGTCAGATGGTCGTATAAGAATGGGTCCCACCGCCACGTAGACAGACGAAAGGAAAGCTCTGGTTGCTGTCATGAGTGGCCGAAAGCAAGACATAGAGTACAGTGCTAGAGGGAAAATCTCTTCCGTTGATTCAGATATTCTAAGTGAGATATTGACCGTTAGATTTGGGAAGGCTCGAGAATTTGTGCGCTTTGTCGTAGCGTGAGACTGCTATACACAAAAAAGTGTTTTCTTTTGTGCTTTTGTTAGTCTGAGAATAATTGCTTTATTTATCTTTTCCATGCAAAAAAATATTTTATATTTTTGGTTAAAGTAAAAAGCTTTATTCAAAGTGAGGTCTTGTTTTCCGATTTGAATCACATTTTTTATAAAAAATATCTTGGGTCCGACATCTCGGTAACATAACTGAAAAAGATAACTAGGCTCCGAATGGTGACATCGTACAAAGCGGATTAAAAGCG
>OVAU01002090.1:0-13193 GCA_900406315.1 Biscutella laevigata subsp. laevigata
TAGGAGTTTTCAGCACAACAGAGGAGAATCCTGGAGGACTCGCCGGCGGATTTGAAGCAGTAGATAGACCGTTCTCGTAATCTTCCTTTGAGGAACCCGCCTCTCTTTAGGTAGTCGTAATCCATCGGTGTCGGTTTGGTGCCTNTTGTCTTTCGTGGTCCAGCTTTTTCTCTTAACATACATTAGCTGCTGACAGAGCATCTTGACAGGACTGTATTTACCTGAGGTAGGATGTGTAATGTACACAATGTACACAACTTGATGGAGCGTATGCAATTGATTTGGTAAGCAAATATATGACTAAGCTAAGTGATATGGATTGGAAAGCAGTCAAGTGGTTGCTATATCGTAAAGGATTGGTCAATTTGTGTGTTACTTACACCAAAGAAGACAAGTTTTAAAATTCAAGGATTATGTGATTCAGATTTTGCAGGTGATATAGATAAAAGAAAATCAATCAGTGGCTATATCTTCAAGATTGGTGGGAATTCATAAGTTGGAAGTCAAACGTGCAATACAGCGTTGCTCTTTCAACAACCGAAGTTGAGTACATAGCCATCACTAAAGCTATTTGGATTCTAGGTTTGCTTAAGGATATGGGAATCAAGAGAAAGCTTCAATATGGTGCTACTCTCAATCCACAATTATTTTGTCCAAGAACATTGTATTTCACGAGGGAACTAATAATTTCACGGTTAAGTATCATTTCATCCAAAATGTGACTGCAACATGAGACATTGGGGTCCAGAAGATTTTTACATCAAAAACTTTGGATGACATGTTAACCAAACCAATTTTAATGGGAAAAAGCAAATCAGTTTTGAGTCTTCTAAAGTTGATGGATTGAGATACGGGTTAGATACTTGAGTTAGAAATTAAATCATGAATGGCAGGCCGCTAGCATAAAAGAATGTAAGAGAAAGAAAAATTGGAATCAAGGTTTGAAGTAGCTGTTATTTGATTCAAGTTTTAGTTTAAACTAAATTGAAGGCATTAAGTAGTTGTAGCTAGTTTAATTCTCCGATTTATTTGTTTCCTGTTTAATTGTCTGTTATAACAGATTTTGTTCAACGTCTCTTTCTGTTATCTCCATTGATAAATCTCTTGAAGCTTGTTTGTAATATGTATTCATTTATTGCTAGTTGATTTGTTGGATTGAATCTGGTCACGGTGAGTAGCTTTCCAAATTGGAAGTGAACACCGGGTAAACATCTCGTGTGTCTTCTTCGTTCCTTTTTTCTTTTATCTTTGATTGTGATTTTCTTTTCTAAAACTCATAATCGTGTTAGAGAGAGAGAGTAATCTGAATTCGATTAGTGAGTTTGATCGGATTGTGAAGAAGCTAAAGAAGAGCATGTACTTTAATGAATTCTTCAAACAACTTCAGATCATATTTTTGGTATGGGTTGGATATCGTTTATGGATGAAATTACAACTCTGCTCCTAGAAGCAATATGCCAAAATACGAAAACTTTTCTAGTTTCTCCCTCTTTACAATTTTTAAAATTGAGTGTTTAGTTTCTCATAGAATTAACTTTTGATGTTGGAGACACTTTTAAATAAACGAGTAGCTAAAAAGAAAACATTTTTCTCCTCTGAAAATACACAATCTAAACTTGTAATAAAATATGAAATAACTTATCTTAAGAAAACTCAAACTCTAGTCGATCTGGTACCCCAAGTGGATCTAACCCTGAACACAGTCGCTATGGACAGAAGTCCAACATGCCAATCAAGAGGAGAGTGGAACATCTCTACCAGTCCCACACGTTGGAAGGGGCATCTTCATCTACAAATGCTTCACTGATGGTTCCAAGATCCACTCAGGATCTTTGTCGGGGCTTGCAGCGAGGAATCGTAGCAGGAATCTAACACCACTGCACGCGGAGCTTGAAGCCCTATTGTGCGCTATGGAGAGTAGGGTGCAGCTACAACTTCGGTTAGCGTCGTCTGCGAGGAATTCCATGGAACTCATACAAATGATCAACACCCCTTAAGATTGGTTGTTGTTCACCCTTTATTGCGAGGAGCTACAAAAATTGAAGGAGATTTTTCACTTAATCCCTTCTATTCACATTCCACGTTAGGAGAATGAGTAGGCCGATTGGTTGGCAAAAAGCGCTATGTTGTTTCCCTAGATTATGTCTTCTGTAAATGATGATCCAAAAGCAGAGATTCAAAACACTTTTAATGACATTAATGAGTTGTGACAAAAAAACAACTCAAACATTAGTGTCGTTATATTTTTCCGCTTAGGAATATGACCAAAAGTGAAATCAAGTTCTCTCTCAAAATATAGAATTCTTTTAGGTTTTTATTTTTGTTCCAAAATATAAGAAGATTCAAAATCCAATACAACTTTTATATTTCATCTGACAATAATTAATATTGAGTTGACTAAGCCATTCCCATTCTCGTATATAATTTCTTTATTTTGTTTTAAATTATTTTTAATAATTCATTAATGATTGTTTGAATATAAAATAGTTTTTTAGTAAGTATGCATTCATCTAAAAAATTATATATTTTGGGACAGAGAGAGTATATAATTTGGTACACCGATATAAATTTAACTTATTACTTACTTTTTTCAACATTTAACATCTAATATATAATAGAAAAATGTTCTTCTTTTGTCGTGACATATGCCATCCTCTTTCCTATAAAAGTCATAATTATATAAATCACAATGTAATATTTAACAAAAATTTAATGTGACATTCTAGTAAAGTATATGTTATATAATTGAAGAAGTGATGAATTCAATTCTCACTTTTCACACTTCTGTTTAATTTGAGATTTTATCAAAATCACGTAGTTTATATACGATTATATATTCATATATAGATTTTTTTTTTAAATTATATATGGTTGAGAGTTATATTACATGTTGATTACAACTTGATTAATTTGATTTACAAGTTTTACATATGGATGATATGATTGGAAAATTGTAATTAAAGTTTTTCTCCAAAAATATCCTCTATAAATCATTATTATGTTTTTAAATATTTAAATATTTAACACAATAATTGAAATTCATTATATACTTTTGTTCTAAATAAATAATACTAGAGTTTAAGTTTGAAACATAAAAATTAAAAATCAATTGTAATGATTTTGAAAAGATGTAAATAATATATATATATATACATATATATATTAAATAAATGAAATTCATTATATAATTTTTAAAATAATTAATACTAAAATTTAAATTTGAAACCTAAATTTTTTAATTTTTTAAAAAACTTAAAGAAAGTAGTCATCTTTTGAAATAACAAAAATAAATCAATCTTAAAACAAGAAATTAACTCAGTTTGTAGATTGAGATAAAAATATTGGTTTACAAAGGTCTATCTCAAAATTAAATCTAAAATATAAAAATAAGGTTGAGTTCTAATAAAAATATAATAAGTAATGTAAAAGATAGATAAGTAGATGACACAAAAAAAGAGAAAATGTTATCAATTAAATAAAATGATATAAATTAAATCATTTAAATACACCATCATCATTAATAAAAAAAATTAATTTTAATCTTCATTTAACTAAAAAATACATTTAAGAAACTGTTAACAAAAATATTTAAATTTATTTGAAACTTAAATTGATTTTTTTATAAATAATTTAATTTTAATTGAATTTTAAGATAATTATAATTGAATTTGACAAAAAAAGATATTACAAATTAATAAATATTAAGTAGTCCAGGATTATATTAACATATCATATAATTTAAAATTGATTTGTTCATTACTTTGAACTAAGTTCAATTTTTTTAAATAATATTTCATTTATGTACTTTTAAAAAGTAATTTAGTAGATGACTAAAAAAGAAGTAATTTAGTAATTATTTTGAACTAACATGATAAAACTAAGAACAATTGGTCTCAGATGACACATTTTTGAAAGATTTTACCGTCTTTGTCACTTTCGATTCACATAGCACTTTCAAATAGGTTTATTACCAAATACCCCCTCAACCAGAGACACTAACTAGTTCGTAACTAGATCGCAATTATAATGATTATTATCTACTATTTCTACTCTTATTTTTTTCATATCTCTCGAGAAAGGAGTTTTTTCATCTCTCTCGAGAAACCCTAGATTCCTCTCGCCGTCACCCTTCTCCACCCTTGCCTTCGTGCTTCTTCCCCCTCGAAGAGTTCACCGTATCATTCTTCCTCTCACTTGTACTCCATTCCTCAAAATCGTCCTGCTTCACCATACCCTAGATCTATCTTGTTGTCGTCCTCCTCCACCCTCGCTGTCGTGCTTCTTCCCCCTCGAAGAGGTCACTCTATCCTTCTTCATCTCAACCGTACTCTATTTCGTCAGTACGTCGTATATTGTCTCTAGTTATTCTTTATTCCAACTCCGAAATTGATCTTCTTTATTTTAAGTACTTGTTTCTTCCGGTTCCGTCTGACAGCCAACTTGCTTCAGGTACCTCTCTCTTTAGGTTTCGTCCGACAGATTTCTACTTCAGATCACGCTTTTCTTTTCCCTAGTCTCTTTAAATCTAGAGTTTATACAAGTTATTCCTTCAGGTCACACTGAATTTCTACTTCAGGTCACAATAAATTTCTCCAGAAAACTATTATAGACCGCTAGTTTTGGTGTAACTATATTTGTGGTTGCTGTATACTTTCACTTTTTATGGTCTAAAACATCATTTTTATATGAGTCTTTATTTTGAAATGTATTGTGTTTGTGGTTATCTCTTTCTAGTTACTCTCTTCGATCCATTGCGTTATTGGTCGTAGTTAATGTGTTTACTTGTTTTAAATTCTCTTATAAAGTCACTTGTTTATAAATTCAGTGTTTTAAAAACTTAGTTATGTGGTCACTTGTTTTATTGTGTTTATATGTTCTTATTTCTCTTATGTGGTCACTTGTTTATAAACTCGGTCTGTTAAAAACTCTGTTTTGTGGTCACTTGTTTCATTGTGTTTACTTATTCTAAATTTGTGGTCACTTGTTTAAATTCAGTGTTTTAAAAACTATGTTTTCTTGCAAATTCGGTGTATTTACAAATTAGGTGTGTTTATAAAATCGGTGTGTTAAATTGAGTATGTTTCTCTGGTTACACTTTTAAATATGATTTTAGTGTTAAGGTTACATTAAATCTATGTACAAATTATTCTGGTTAATGTAACACGATTCACGACACATTGCTTTCATGTCTTCAAGTATGTAGCATCTAACATACCCATTCAAATCTTTGTATACAGTGCAGGATGAGCAACTCTTCATTTGCTTTAAGTGGGGCCTCACAATAACGCCAACGACCACATCTTCTCGGTAGTACTTCCAGGATTACATCCCTGCTTTTGAGATTCTAAGTGCTTCCCTTAAGTGGTCAATTATTCTAGTTCTCATTTGTAATCGAACTTATTCCAACTTTTTGTTCGCATATTTCTATTCACGATAAATTTTTATTTGCTATCCTCATGGTCGCATATTTCAACTCATGCTAAACTTTGTAGTGTCCATCCTCAATATTTATCCTCATGTGTGCATATTTGAATTCATTTTCGCAAATCTGAATTCATGATAAACTTGTATTAGTTGTACTCATGTTCGCATATCTGGACTCATGATAAATATTGTAGTGTCTAACCTCATGTTCGTATTATTTAATTCAAAAGGTACAACACTATGTTCTCAAATTTAATAATTTCAGTTCACTATATTTTCTTAAAATATACTTTTAAAACATAGTTATTTAGTGGTTAGATCCCTATTTTCTTTGAGTTATGCAACCATACAACACTCCTTTACAAAAGCTATCAAATTCAACCTCATTCTGAAAATAAATCATTTGTGGTCACGTAAATCGTATTAATTGTTGATGACCATTCCAGGAGTCAACTCATTATACAAACAACATGTTCTTTAATTCATTAATTTCTGGTCATGTTAATCACATAAATTGTTTCATGTTTCATGTTCTGGCCATGCTCACTCTTTTCCTATATAGTGTTCATTGCTTTCATTTATATTGTCTCATGTTCGACGATTTGTGGTCGGCTATATATATGATCGATTTTAGGATTAAAATTCATTGATATTGTGTTTGGATTACTACAATCTGGGGAATTGGTAGATCTATTTAGTCATTAAGATTGAAAGGAAAAACATAAATTTTTATTTTTCATTAGCCAATGAAATAAGCAAAACCTAAGAAGAAAGTAATGATTTTTATGACAGAGTCACAGAAGCAATATAGATCTTCTTCCTCTGTATTGATTTAGGAGTGATTTGTTTCTGCATCTACGAAGATACTTGCTTCAGAAAAAAATCATGGCGACGAAGCAGAGAAGGAAATAGAGAACAACGACGGAGACGCCGATCAAGGAAGCCATGGAGTTCATGTTGAGCGAATGAGATTGGGATCGTGGCCACGATGTAGGGGAGGAAACGGAGAACGACAACGGAGACGCCGATCGAGGAAGCCATGGAGTTCATTTCGACCTTCTGGTTCTAAATGATGGATCCTATTGAGTGAACAATCTCAAACGCTGTACGGCGACGGAGACGGCGATCCCATCGATTTTTTTTAACAAACAACTTTGAAGTGCATTTGTAAGTAAATTAAAGACATGAACTTAGAAGAGTTGCTTAAGAAATAAAAATCGATAGACATGGAAGAGATGAAAATAAAAAATTGGTGTGAAGTGCATTTAACAAACAAACAGTTTATATGGTGTGAAGTGGGAAACGGTAAAACTGCTCATCTCTGGTATGATAACTGGACAGGAGAAGGATCTTTGATTGATTTGTTAAGAGATGAGAGTGCAACTACGCTAATAGGACTTCCACTTGATGCCAAAGTAGAAAATGCCCACAATGGTACTCATTGGAGTATCCCTCGGCGGCGGTTATCGGACTATGGCCTCAGTAATTTAAATGCTATACTCCAAAACCTTTCTATCCCTTTAAGAGATGATTGTGATGATGAATATTATTGGGGTTCTGGATTCGGCTCTCGGAAACCTTTCTCTGCTGCAGAAACTTGGGAAACTCTAAGACCGGTTGCAGAATTGCAGGCGTGGACAGAGGCAGTTTGGTTCAAAGGACATATCCCGAAACATGCATTCAACTACTGGATTGCAATGCTCGATCGGCTTCCAACTAGAACAAGGCTTAACGCATGGGGCATTCATATCTCGCCAATGTGTGCACTATGTAACGCAGAGGTCGAAACAAGAACACACCTGCTGCTCCATTGTGTAACCATCAAACCAATATGGGAAGCCATCTTGAACAAACTGCACCAACCGAGGTTCACCTTCTACAATTGGAATGCTCTCACGTCGTGGCTACTGTCTCGCTCTCCCAATCTGCCTCAGACGATGAAGCGACTAGCTGTACAAGCCACGATATACTACATTTGGCAAGAAAGAAACAACAGAATCCATGGATCAATACAGCGGAATACAAACCACCTATTCTCTACTATTGACAGGGTCATCAGAAACTCCATTGAGGCAAAGAAGCATCGCAAATCTTTCCATAAGCTGATGGAGATTTGGTCACCTGGTACCACTTAAATCAGATTAGTTGCTTGTTGCAAAATCTTGTAAGACTCTTTCATCCTATCGTGTGAGTTAGAGTTCTATAACGATATGTAGGATTCCTTGTAATCGAACGGTTTTTGATCAATATATTTACCTATTATCAAAAAAAAAAGAAAATAAAAAATTGCAGAGAGAATCATAATAGGTTGAAGAGAAAGAAAGAAATGAAATAGATGACGACAAAAACTTTACTCTCTTTAAGAAAACAAAAACAAAATCTGACCTAACTAAATAAATATGGAACGTATGATCGCTAACCAGAATTTACCAGATGAATATGAAGCCAAGGATCATAATCGAACTTATCAGATCTAATGGACGAGGATCATTTGCTTTTTATTAAAATCCTTGTTGTTTGTTCAGGTTAAAGAAACAAAGTGCTATAATTCATCTCCATTTCATTTTAGACAAATACTTCTAAAAAACTGTCATTCTCCACAAATCTCCCTAAAATCAATTTCAATTTAAATAAAGTGTAAGTTTACAAGTTAAAAAGATAAAACTATATTATGACAAAAAATTAAAATTAAAATATTAGGTTAAGTAAAATATTATATATTTATAATATTAATTAATAATTATATCAAATATTTAATTAGAGAATGTAAAATAAAGATTCGCTCATAACGGCGTGTGTTCTCCCCTAATTTGCATAATACCAAACATTTAGTCCACATCAGCTAAAACTTTTCCATAAAAGGATAAACCAAAAATTGAAATCAGTTTATAAAGATAATCTCAAGAACAGTGACAAAAAAAAAAAAAGATAATCTCAAGAAAAAAATAGAAAATGAAACATCTTAATTTTTGTCCAAAGATATGACTAAAACTTGACCCAAACGTATGATTAAAATTTTCGCCAACACTCAATAACTTATTCCATGGAATATATTAAACTTCTCTAGGACACTTAACTTTAGTTGAGCTCGATTCCATCAGTTTACCAGGACGTTTCCGAGATGTGCTTTTCCTCAGATAGTCCTTGTGCAGCGGTGTCGGGACCTGGAATGAAAACTGTGAAACCTCTAGCCCTTCTCTTAAGTCCTCAGGAATAGTCAGGATGGTCGTTTAAAAACCTGAAAATCAACCATCAAATATAAACAAAACATAAAGGTTTATGTATTGTTGCACCAATGAGGATAAACATAAAGTATTCAAAAATGGTGAAGAAACAAGACATTCTCTTTATTTATACATAGACATAAAGGAAATTAATACCAAAAATGAATGCCAAAATATGATCAAGAAATACAAGTATTATCATTTTATCAATTACATTCATGGCCAGTACTATATATATATGTATATATATGTTTGGTGATTTAAAAACCAAAATGTTGTGGTTGAAAAGGAACATAAAAGGGGAAACTGAAGGGTAAAGAAAACTAACTTTTCGATCTCCTTAATTGATCGAAGCTTTTTCCCTGATGGTGCAACGTAATATCTGAAAACAATGAAAAAGGAACTGTAAGAAAAAAACATGGTTATATTATAGTGAAATAATGATTCATGCATGATATATGTAAGAAAAGATAAAAAGAGGAAGGAGGAGATTACATATCCACAAACCTAGCAGAAGCTGTATCTCTAGGTTTTACTAAAGGTTCCCAACCAATGGGTGTGCGAGGGATGTTAGGCTTATCAATAGCCCAAACAATACATCCTGTTTCATCATCGGTGGGAGGGACATCCTCAGGAAGATCACAAGACATATTTGGTTCCCACTCAGAGGCTAAGTAACAAAAGAAAGAATTTTCGAAAAGTGTTTCCCTTATCTCTTCATACTTGTGCTTCGAGGGAATACGTCTATATTTCTTACAGGTCTCACATTGGGCAACAAAAGTGCAAATGTAGTTTGACTTTGTTTTGATGAAGGAAGCTGAGATATTTGGATTGGTTGGACTTCTTCTGTATTATTTCCCTTTGAGTCATAAACCACTAATCGATTTTCATTGGTAGTATGTGTTGCTTCATCAATTAGTGAGGATGATCCCGACCCTCCTGAAGGTTTGACAGCTTGGGGATCCGTTTCAGCGGAAAAAGAGACAACATTTTCATATTCCGACATTGACCTAGTTGATAAAGTACCTGTAATAAATGATGAATTGTTATAAGATTTATTTGGAACTATATGGATGCTATTTTTTTCTCCTTCAACAAAAGTAACGTAAAAGAAAAAAATGTCAAATGGCAAATGAAGTAACACTGATCCAGATTTGGCTCAAATGGAGTGGACGAAGATGCACTTACCTATATGTACATAACTCTTGAAACAAAATTACATAAATATGTCATAGAAAAGGAGACCAAAGTAATATAAACACGAAATTTGAAGAAAAAAACCCTGGTTTTAGGATTTTGTTAATATCGTCACCCATAATTCAATGGATTTTTTGGTATAAAACTTGACAACTTTCTAGGAGAGGGAAACAATATTTTCTTATATTAATAAGAGCCCTTATTAACATGAGATGAGGCTTCAGCATCTTATATTTTCACATATGCATTATTTTCTATTGATGCTTCTAAACTCCTCTCGTTAAGTGGAGAAAACTATGCTCATGCAAGAGAACAAGAAGATAAAATCAGACTGACATTTACTATATGTTTAACAACGATGGTTCTCATTTTCCCTAGATACTAACGAAAATTAACAATTAAAACTTCAGACAAAAGGTGATAATAACGAATAGTTTTGTCTGGATAAAATCATTTTAATTGACCATCAATTCTACGAAATTGAGTGAGAGACAAAATGAAGAGAATCACAGGAAAGGAAGCAACAACAACGAATAACTAAGAACCAAACCCATATAATCAAACAAGTCAATAACAAGATTAAATGCCAAAACCAGGAAGAAATGAAAGGGTGTGAGAGGTATATCATAACACCAAGTCAATTAGGGTTGATGAGAGATTTACAGACAATACCAGCAAGCTCCATATAGATAGTTGGAAGGAGAGGTTCTCTAACTTCAATGTAAATTTGAGATGTAACTAATTTGAATTAAATAGTTTAGATTGGTTGGAGTTATCTCATTACATAATTTTGGCCACAAAAAACTTTACAATTACATGTGATAATTAAATTTATTATTTGCGAATACAAAGATGTTGACCATACCAAAATAAGTAAAATCCAACTATGGAAACAAAAAATTAGAAGATTACTTTCACATATTCTATGACATATACTAACTATGCTTTTTCCTATAATATTTTGTTTCAAAATATTAGCATAACTGGAATTTTAATTTCCTCCTAGTAAGTATCGATCCATGCTAATAAAGGTGATCGTTTTTAACTCCCTGTTCTATTGTAACCTACACTTAAATCCTCCGAACTATGAATCTTTGTATAAAACCCTATAATAATAAATTGTACATCAGTTAACCTCACAAACTTTTAGATTCAAACTTTATCCACATAATAAATTTTATACAAGTTTATTATTGTGGGGTTTACGTAGAGGTTCATTATTTGGGGATTTTATTGGGGGATTTTATGCATGAGTTAATTGATGCACAATTTATTATTGAGAGAAACCTCAAACTTGGAATTATTTTTGTGCTCAAAAGTGTTGACCCTAAACTTATTAACAGCATATAACTCATAAGTAGTATAGATGAGCGTATCAAATCAAATCAAGAAGATTGAATATTGCATTATACATCTTTAGAGTATGTTGAGTTTTTCGACTTGAACTCGATTGATTTGTTCAATTCTTGATTGAATTCTTAAACGTAACTTGCAAGAGGAATTGATGACACAGGTCTTGACTAACACTACATATGGGGAGGAACTATACTCTCATGGATTTCCACTATTTTTTTTTTATCTCGATCTTAAGCTAATTGCGTTTATATTTCTTGTGTTACACTGAATTGGAAAACTCAAACACTACAAGAACATAGATGATTTTTCGACGGTTGTTAATTCGTCAAGATTTCCTATGGAATTCTGTCGAATTTTCTACGAAAGTAATAAATGCAAATTTCATTGAAGATCCGTCGGAGAAAAGCCATTTTCACATCTAGTTGATGCATAAAGATCCTTTCCTCAAGTTCATCGTGGAGAAAAGCCGTTTTCACATCTAGTTGTTCCAACTCATAGTCCATATTCACTACTAATAACAACATGATTGTTATTGAAGTACGTTTAACAACTGGTGAAAAATCACCTTATAATCAATACCTTCTTTCTGAGAATAGTCCTTAGCTACTAATATAGTCTTGAAGTTTTATATCTCTATTCCCAAAATTCCTAGTTTTTGATTGAAAATCTATTTGCAACCAACTCGATTCTGACTCTTTAGTTTTTCAACTAAATCCCATATATGATTTTTGCTTAGTGAATCCATATCATCCTTTGCTGCATTCTGCCAAAACTTTCATTTATTGTTCCTTTTAGTGTCTTCAAAACTCTTTGGTTCTTCTACTGCAATATGTCTGCTATTGATAGAGCATATACTACAAAGCTAGGATCTGAAAATCTTGAAGGCTTCTTCACATTCAACCTCCTTTCTCTGCCTCAGGTTAGAATGTAATCATCTAGGTTTGTCTCAGTTTCTGTTTCTTCTTCCTCCTCATGATTTGATCCTTCTGAACTTTCTAATTATAGAAAAGATGAATTTGTACTTTATTTTACCTAATAAGTTTGAGCTCCACCTTAAGATGACGTTTCACCAACTTTGTATCAACCTGAAAAAGTTCTTCAATTAACTGCGCCGTGAAACTAACCCTTTTCTTCTTTTTCTTGATCTTGAGTTCTTCATCAGCTTTTTCCATTCCAGTTACAATGTCTTCGTAGATCTCTTCTTCTTGAAAATCAACGTTCCGACCGGTGGTGCATATTCTTCTTTAGAAAGCCAAACTTTGTATCCTTTATTACCAAACCGGTAGCTTATGAAAACCCCTTTAGTAGCTCTAGGATTGATCTTCTCTTGAATTGTATGAACTTAGTTCTGTTAGAGTATATATTGTAATTATAGTAGATATTGATCTGTATATTATTCTTACCATATTTGGCACCTCTCTGTATATATATGGTATCAGAGTTTAGGGTTTTATACCTAATTGCTTAAACGTTACCCTAGCCGTTGTGCTCTTCTTCTTCTTCTTATCGCCCCTCCGCTTCTTCTTCTTCTTCCTTTACTTCTCTAAACTCTTTTTCTTCTCCCACCTTCAATCATCACGTCATCCTCTTCTCTGATTCTAAAAGCAAATCTCTGAATTTTTTTTTCTCTGTTCAAACTCTGTTTCTGAGTGTTAATCAATCATGTCTGATTCAACCGCTTCACGTACCACAGTTTTTAACTCCAGCGATCCCCATAGCACTCTCTTATCCGTGAACATGTCCAGTGTGATCAAGTTAACGAACTTGAATTATCTGATGTGGCGAAGACAGGTTCGTGCGTTGCTTGAAGGGCATGAACTGCAGGGATTCATCGATGATGGCACGTCAGTTCCTTCTCCAACTGTGCTGGTTGAGGGTGTTGAGACACCAAATCCAGTGTCACTACAAGAAAACACGAAAAAGCGACTACAAAAAGCAACTACAAAAAGCAACCACGGGCGTAGTCGCAACAAAAAGCGACCACATAGCGAC
>OVAU01002091.1:0-13189 GCA_900406315.1 Biscutella laevigata subsp. laevigata
TGTATTTAAATATTAAATTATTGTTACTGATTAAATCAAATTGTGCAATATAAGTTATATAAGTAGATAAACCCTGTTTTAATAGAATAGATAGATAAGTTCACAAAGTTAAGACTTTTTAACTTTAATAAAAAATGAGTAACATTGGACATAACTAAATACTATGAAACTAAGTTTTTATTGGATTGATATTAGCATATGATGGATCTTATTTCTATCTGTTAGAAATAATTTTTTAATGATATGTTTCTAATTTATTTATGGCACGGAAAATAATGTATGTTTTTTGAAACTCGACAACTCTTTTTTAAATTATAAACATAAATATAAAATAAATATCATTTTAGTTTCTAAAATCAATATATGTTTCTAGCAATAATGGATTTCTACTAGATACATATATATATTTTTAGTGACAAGAATATCTAGATTTACATTTATATTGAGATTAAATATTTAATCATATAGTATATATTATAATTATTTCAGTAAATAAATTGTTATTTTAAACTTTATTTCAAATATACTAAAGTTTATTTTTAAAAGGATAGAAGAATGAATGCACTTAAACACTTGAAGAAATTAGTTATTTTCTGAAATAAATCTTGCGATTATATGATGAATATTATAAATTAACAATAAAAAGGTCAAAGGTATTATGGGCTTCATTAATAATTGGTTAGTTAAGGTCGAAACTTCACGCGCTTTATTCAACCCCATTTTAATATATGAGAGTCACTTTATAAAATATAATTTTTAAATCAGTAAAATATTATTATATGATATGCTAGCCAACGATTATATACCGAACCAAATGAACCGAACCGGTTTTTTCGGTTCGGTTTCGGTTTTCGTCATATAACCGATCGGAATCACTTTTAAAACAAGTTCGGTTACTGGTTCGGTTCGGTTCGCCGAACCGAACGGATAACCGATTTTTTTTTATAATAAAATTCGAAATTAAACCGAAGTAAACCAAAATATCCAAAAATATACCAGATTACCCGAACCGATCCAACCCGACCCGAACCGAAATTAACCGAATAAACCGAATCAGATATGCCATTGGTATAAATAACAAATTAAAAATATTCATCAAAGGTAAAACTGGAAATACGCATAATTTTCATCAAAGGTAAAATTGAAAATATATGTAATCAAACAACTAGGTTATAATAATTTAAAAAATATTGAGATTTAAATGATAAAAATATAGTTATATATATATTTAATTTCGTTTTTTTAAATATCCTACTTAGAAAAATATTAAAAAATAATTCAATATTATTTTTCTTAGAAACGAAATTAAAATAATTATAAAAATCAAATATGTTAATATTTGATTTATCCTTTACAACAAGATCCTAATTTATCTCTCTTTTTAAATTTCACAATATTCAATTTATATTTTCTTCCAATATATAGTATAATTAATATAATTTTTAGTATATGATAATTATGTTCTATATAATTTTCCTTCTCAAATAGATTATTTATAATAATTTAAATATAAGTGTTAGTATTGGATTTTTAGGTACATATATAAATCTAATAAATATAACAGTAAACAAAATTATATTAATATTGGATTTATGTTTTTAGCATAAATATGTTTTTTAACAATTTTTATCAAAAAATCATATAAAATTTTATCTTCAGACGGGTTAATCAAACCGGTAAAATCATGATCCATAAAACAAAAATTTTATAATTAAATAAATTTACAGAAAATGATTTAATATTATTTATTAATCACACATATAATTTTAAAAATATAGTTTTCTATAAAATTATAATATCGTAACATTATAATTTAGAAACACATCACCCCGCATATAATGCAATGTAGGGTTCAGTTCTAGTATCTATTAATTAAATGTCATTAATCAGCCACTAATAAGTAATTATTTTTTTATATAAAATGGTGCTTCTCCTTCTTCCTTTGCCGGTTGCAACTAAAGATCGTAAAGTGCAATTTGCTTAGCTGAAACTACTCTCTGTCACTTTCTTGCCATCCAAACAATCCAGTCTCTCTTTTTTTCCGTTATTGCTTCTATAAACAAACACTTTATCATGTTTGCTCCATGAATCATTCTCAATCGTCTTCTACGAGATTCATTGTTGTTACAAAGTCGTTTTCTTATCTGTATTTTTGTGCATTTTTCTTCTGTTCTCTAAGCTTGTATTGAGAATGTTCTGTAACATGGGTTTGTTCGATTTTAAATAGTTCTGTTTACGTTTCTTCCCCTTAAATCGGGGTTAAGTTCATCTTCTACATGTTCTCATAGAGTGTTAAGCTCTCCAAGTGTTTGACAATTTGTCTCTGAGGAAAAACAAAACAGAGGAACTTAGAAACAGAGTGAATTACGAGAAAAGCCACCATGGAAGAGACTTTCGTTCCGTTTGAAGGTATCAAGAATGATCTTAAAGGAAGACTAATATGCTACAAACAAGACTGGACCGGTGGATTCAAAGCTGGATTTAGGTATTAAAATTTTATTACCTTTATTCATAGAGAACTATTCGTATCTATAATATTAATTTTTGTAGGATTTTGGCTCCTACCACATACATATTCTTCGCATCTGCGATTCCTGTTATCTCTTTTGGTGAACAATTGGAACGAAGCACTGGTACTTAATCTCGTCCTTTGAAAAAAAAGTTATCAGCTATATAAACGATATCAGTAAATTGAAATCGGATTCTGTACTTTGCAGATGGAGTTCTTACGGCTGTTCAGACACTGGCATCTACAGCCATTTGTGGAATCATACACTCGATTATCGGAGGACAGCCTCTGCTAATACTCGGAGTTGCAGAGCCAACTGTAATTATGTACACATTTATGTTTAACTTTGCTAAAGGGAGACCTGAATTGGGACGCAATTTGTTCTTGGCTTGGTCTGGATGGTAAACCTTTCTTCTAATTTAATTGCTAATCTTGCTTACTATCGAGCAACGACAAGGCGTTGATTTATTTACATATTTGTAGGGTTTGTGTTTGGACTTCTGTTATGCTGTTTGTGTTGGCTATATGTGGAGCTTGTTCAATAATCAACAGATTCACCAGAGTAGCTGGAGAATTGTTTGGACTTCTCATAGCTATGCTATTCATGCAACAAGCCATCAAAGTAAGAAGATTTGTCAGCTTTTTTTATAACAAAAGTCTAATATTATTTGCTTATGATGCTTGATTGATTATTAATCCAGGGCCTAATTGAGGAATTTCGCATTCCTGAGAGGGAGAATATGAAACTTCTGGAATTTTTACCTTCCTGGAGATTTGCAAATGGGATGTTTGCTTTGGTTCTCTCCTTTGGTCTTCTTATAACTGCACTTAGAAGCAGAAAAGCCAGATCATGGAGATATGGAACAGGTAACGAAGTAGTTAGTCAAATGTCTTTTTCTCATCTCATGAGCTGGAAACTCCTTATTTTAGGGATCTGGAACACTCAATAATCAATTAAGCAGTCATTGCTTACAAGTGGGGAGATCTCAGTCAAATCTTCCTTGTTTTCGAAGAAACTTTATTCACTTTTATTTTTTTTAAACATTATTCTTGAAACAGGCTGGCTTAGAAGCTTAATAGCTGACTATGGTGTCCCACTCATGGTTCTGGTGTGGACCGGTGTCTCCTATATCCCAACAGGAGATGTTCCAAAAGGAATTCCTCGGCGACTTTTTAGCCCAAATCCTTGGTCCCCTGGTGCTTATGAGAATTGGACCGTCGTAAAGGTGTCTTTTATCTTAAATCTTCACCGTTCACACACCCCACAAATGGACATATGACTAATTCCTAGTGACGAATTGAAATATCAGGAGATGCTTGAAGTTCCAATCGTCTACATAATTGGAGCATTCATTCCTGCTACGATGATTGCAGTTCTTTACTACTTTGACCATAGCGTAGCATCACAGCTTGCCCAGCAGAAAGAATTCAATCTCAGAAAACCATCTTCTTATCACTATGATCTACTTCTTCTTGGATTTCTGGTAAGTATCTGCAGGAATTATTTATTTCTTTCTTCATCTTGAGCTCAGTCTACTAACAACTGCACCATTTTAGACCTTAATGTGTGGTCTACTTGGAATCCCTCCATCGAATGGAGTCATTCCTCAATCTCCGATGCATACCAAGAGCCTAGCAACACTAAAATATCAGGTACTTTTCCAACATCGATTTTGTTTCGGACTTTTTTCACTCTGAGTCTCTGGCTTTAGCTTGTTGCTTGCTCTTTTCACAGCTGCTTCGGAACAGACTAGTTGCAACTGCGCGCCGAAGCATCAAGCAGAATGCGAGTTTAGGACAGTTGTATGGAAATATGCAAGAGGCTTATAATCAAATGCAGACTCCATTAGTATACCAGCAGCCTCAAGTAAAGCCTCTCATGTGTAATTTTTCGCTTTGTCAATGCCTCAATGGAATTAATACGGTTTGAACTTTGAAGATAAATTCTTTCTTCTTCAGGGTCTAAAAGAGCTGCGAGAGTCAACAATCCAAGCGACAACGTTCACAGGAAACCTCGACGCTCCAGTTGATGAAACTCTGTTTGATATCGAGAAAGAAATCGATGATTTATTGCCAATTGAAGTCAAAGAACAGAGAGTAAGCAACTTGCTTCAAGCAGTAATGGTTGGAGGATGTGTTGCAGCTATGCCTCTCCTTAAAATGATTCCCACATCAGTCCTTTGGGGCTACTTCGCCTTCATGGCCATTGAAAGCTTACCCGGAAACCAATTCTGGGAAAGAATCTTACTTCTGTTTACAGCCCCAAGTCGTCGGTTCAAGTAAAGTCGCAAAACCTTATTTATATTCTTCTACTCTCTCAAGAGTCATTACTGAATTACTGAACCAAATTTTGCAGGGTCCTTGAAGATAACCACGCCACATTCGTGGAAACTGTTCCATTCAAAACGATTGCAATGTTCACCATTTTCCAAACGAGTTATCTTCTAATCTGCTTTGGTCTCACTTGGATACCACTGGCTGGAGTTATGTTCCCTCTAATGATCATGTTTCTAATACCCGTAAGGCAATATATCCTCCCAAAATTCTTCAAAGGAGCTCATCTTCAAGACTTAGACGCAGCAGAGTATGAAGAAGCTCCGGCATTACCATTCAATCTCGCAGTAGCGGTAAACGACTCAAATCAAAGTCCATTTTTCCTTTGTTTCTTGGATTCATGTTTAATTAAGATATTTTGCAGGAAGGTGAGATAGGATCAACAGCTTCATATCCATGTGATTCTGAGATTCTTGACGAGTATATTACAAGAAGCAGAGGAGAGTTTAGACACACATGTAGTCCTAAGGTTACTAGTTCGACTTCAACGCCGGGTTATAATCGGAGCCTGTCGCAAGTTTTTAGTCCTCGAGTGAATGAATTGAGAAGTGAGATGAGTCCAAGGCTCAGTGGAAAAGGGCAAAATAGTCAAAAGCCGAGCCCTTTAAATCCATCATCATCAAAATGAGAGGTAGCAATTATTGAGGCTTAACAAAAGAACCCCAAGGAGATGAACTGGTCTTGAATCTAAAAGCTGTCTTAAGTTTTTTTTCTTTATTTTTATGTTTGTTGTGTGTTTCATTTTCTGTTAATCGAAATCAATGTAAAATCGCTTGCTGGTAAAGTATACATCCATAACATACATACATGCATAGTATGCATAGTGTATGTAGTAATAAAGGGGCAAATATGAAAAATGTCATAAAGGATGGGTTTTCATTTATCCATTCGTTAATATATTGAGAATCTATTTAAATCATTTTAATTTTGGGTTGTATTCAATTCAAAACTTTTTGGAATCGGGTTTAGAGGCACCGAATATTTACGAACTTTTCTTAATTCGGATATTTTTAACTATAACACTAAAAAATATTTCAAATACTGATAAATACAAAAGTATCATTAAGAATATAAAAATAAATTTAAAATTGAGAATATAGCTTAAAGTATATTAAATACTAGTATTTTTTTCCCGTGCTATATACATAATTTTAAAAAATGAATTGCATAATACTCTTTATATTTTAATTTAAAAGATTATAATTAAAAATATTCAATTCTCAACGTAAAATTAACTATTTTCAATTTATAATTTTTTATATAATGTGTTTTAAATTTTGATTGGTTGACTAATGATGTTTTATATTTGGAATTTTAAAATAAAATCCTTAAATATAAATAAAAATGAAACAAAATTTAGGGCCTTGACTAAAATATTATATATTTAGGTATTTTTATTCTTAAACATCAATCTGTGCATTTGTTAAATAATTTAATTTTAATTTTGATTGATTAATGATGTTTTTTGTTTTTAATTCTTGTCAACCAATTAACTTAAAGATTGCGTATATAATAGAAAAGAAGAATGCATTTTTAATTATTATTTAGAAGAATAGTATACTATAATGGAACTATAATGAATAAAAAAAGAAGAGATTTCGTTTCATTCGAAAATGAAAAATCTTTTGTTTACATTGTTAATCTATAAGTACGCTCAAGTTTTATGCAGAACAAATATATTTACCTAAATATTAAAATTCAAAACCGGAGAAAAAAGTATGTAGGGTTTGATGATTATAATAGAGCTTGATGACGACAATGAACTGTATCTCTTATATATGGTGTCCATGTGATTAAGGTTGTAAAAGGAATTGTCTTCTTCTAAAACTTTTAAGATAAAGAGACATTTCAAAACTAAAAGAGAATTTAGCATTCTGGAAACTGAGATAGAGAAAAGTTTTACAGAGAGAATAAACGGAGAGAAGATAAAAACTACCAGAAGAAGAATAATTGTTAAATCTAGTAAAATTTAATATCTTTATTTTAAATATATATTTGCTCGAAATAAGAAATCGTGTTTGAGGTAGTTAAGAAATTAGAGGAGTGTATCCTTGATTTTAAGAATTATGCAAAACAATATTAAATTTGAATTAAAAATAGTGGGAGAAAACAATTTTATTGAGATATCGTGCAAATCAACATTTGAAGAAAATAATTTAAATAAAAAAATTTTAGTTTTAATTTATAATGATACGTGTCAAACGCAGGATTGTCGAATGACTTGTGCTTTATTATTATAGAGATTTGAAAATTTAATATTGTATATTTGAAAATAGTATTAAATATTTAAATTTTAAATTCAGATATTCAAATACGACTTCTTTTTTTTGTCGGCTCAAATACGACTTCGGATATTATTTTATATTGGTTAGAGATTTATCCAGATCCAAAATACTTCATATTGTAATATCTATTTGAGTACTTTTTATATTTTATTTATCATTTGAAGTTATACTAGAGTTTTGAACCAACGTTCAATGCGGATAATTTTTTATTTTTAAACTAACATTAATACATAATCATTTACATTATAGAATATTATAGTTTCCAAACTATATATGATTTATAATTTAGTTTGGAAATTTATATGAAAATGATGATTCATATGTAATTAATTAAAACAAAATTAGGATCGATATTGGTTTTAAAATACTTTTAAGATTGGTATTAATTTTAAAAATTTACTTAGATTGGTGAAATTTATAATTCAATAAATTATAGGTTTTATAAATATTATTTTATTTAATATAAATAAGTCAACATATTATTAAAATGGTTGACATATAATTTATGAATTTAAAATTTAATAATTTTTAGTAACCCTAAAAACCAAAAAATCTTGAATGAAATCTCGTTATTTTTTTTTTCAATGACAGATTTTCAAAGAATATATAAATATTCATGCTAATTATTTGATCATAGAGAATAATCTACTATGACTTATTTGCGATAGATTTTAGTAAAATAGATTTTTGGATCGTATTCAAATTTAGAATTCATAGTTTTTGGCCTTTTCATAAGCGAGAAGACTTTGGGAGTGTATAAATGGGCTTCAAACACTTGATGAAGTTAAAGTCTCAAGGGCCCATCATGTACCTTACGTCATCATTCATCATCAACATGACGATATTAATTTAACTCATATCTTACCATTAGCAACATTTTGCTGACTCGTATATGTAGATGAGTATCAAGAATTCCTTATCAATTATTAATTTTAACTTTTTTTTAGATATTTTCTTCTGTAGAGAAAAGTCTGGATCCTAACTTTTTTAATTGGTTGACAAACTCTCCACGTAACACGGTTCACATTTTAGCAACACGTCAAGAACTTTATAATTTTAATCTAGTCTAAAAGTAACATTATCATATATATAAGGCTGCTAAATAATATGACTCTTTTCTCTATGGCTTTGGATACCACCGATCTAATAACTTGTTGATTCATCATCATTTACGAAATAAACTAGAAAATATAATTTCTCGATGCCACCAAATTAATCGTGACAAAAATTAAATTACCAACCCAAAATAAAATGCTGACGTGTTGCAAAAGGAACCGTGGGACCCAAACCCACCATGGAAATTGAACGGTCCGGATTCATCTAGTATCGTCAAATCAGAAAACGCTAGTGTGGACAGGATAAAATCTTTTAAAAGATTCTAGTAGACAAAGTCATTTATTTACTAAAAACAACCTCATATTTTCAATTAAATTACAGAAACATCCCAGTCATTTCCGGTAGTTATAACTCCACCGCTTTTACACGTGTCATTCAAAGGGGCTTAGTCTTAGCCGTGTGTAATCCACAAGCTTAATGAATCCACATAAACTCCGATTCGCTACAGATTACCGACACGTGTCAACTTTATTTACCGGTTAACCCCGTCACACACACAATCGTCTTCTTCCTTATATTTATACACAGAAAATTTCCACGCGGAACAGAATTTTCATCCACGAAAAAAAAAATTTCGAAATTGTCAAGTGAAGAATTTTGGGAGACAGAGATAAAAAAATCAGAGAGAAAGGCGGTGATATCGAGTAAGAATTTTCGAAGTATCGATTTGTTATAGTGAAAAGTGAAATTGATTGTCGAGAGAGAGATGGTAGCAGAAGCAGAGGTTGTGTTTCAACAGAGTTTACCGGTGATTCTGGATGTTCAGTTGTTTGCCGTTGACGGAGTTTCTTCCGCCGTTAAATCTCCCGTTACTTCTCCGAAATTGGGGATTTGTCGATCGACGGCGTCAGTTTCTTGCGGGTTATCGACTTCTCCGGTGGTAAGTGTGAAATATTAGTTTATTTATTTCTGGGCTTTTGAATTTAATCATCTATAAATAGTAACTTGATTGAATTGGTAAGTATTGGTGTTCTTTAGATTCATCAAAGAAGTTAGTTTTCTAGGAAACGAAACGATTCCGAACTTGATTGTTATTATCTCTTAAGCTCGGACAAGCCATGGTTCATGTATGTTTGCGTTGTCTGAAAACTTTTAAGAGATCAATTGTCCGAAAATAAGCGACTTTGAAGTTGGTGACTTTGAGTGTCTGGGGAAGCCGTGTCTGTTCCAACTTCAATTCGTTCGGATAATTCGGTTTGGGTAGTTTGGTTTAGTCGGGAAATTTGGTTTAATTTCGGTTACCTGAAAATTCTGGTTCGGTTAGAATTCTCAGCCATAGTTTAAAGATTTGATTTGTTTATGAGAAATGTTGTTCTGGACTTACTGTGAAATTTGATTATGTTTCCAATCATGTGTATACCTTTTCAGGGTTTAAAGCAAGCTGATATATTTCCAGACGATTCTGGTGTCTCAGTTTATCTTCCAACCATCCGGTCTGGAAGCTACGCTGATATTGGACCAAAGAGATTCATGGAAGACGAACACATTCGAATAGATGATCTATCTTCTCAACTTGAGTCTCTCTTTGAATTGCCCAAGCCAAGTGCTTTCTACGCGGTAATATCTCGTCACTTCCTTAAATTCTGATGCTCTTTTAAAGATATGAAACTGATTCGACTTCCTCTATAGGTTTTTGATGGTCATGGAGGACCAGAAGCAGCTGCTTATGTAAGAGAAAATGCTATGAGGCTTTTCTTTGAAGATGATAACTTCCCACAAACATCAGAGGTGAATAGTGTTTATGTGGAAGAAGTGAAGACTTCGTTGAGAAATGCTTTTCTTCAAGCTGATTTAGCTTTAGCTGCGGATCATAGCATTAGCTCTAGTTCTGGTACCACTGCTCTTACCGCTCTTATATTTGGAAGGTATGTGCTTCATTCCGTTAGCTCTTTTAACTCCTTATGCACCTTGAGTATACTAATATGGTCTTAGTAGCTTAGCTAGGGTTGAGTATACAGTTGTTCATGGTGGTTTGCCTGTGATTTCTCATGGTATACATTTGTTCTTCTCCTCTGCAGACTCCTAATGGTTGCAAATGCTGGAGACTGCAGAGCAGTTCTTTGCAGAAAAGGCAAAGCAATAGACATGTCTGAAGATCATAGACCGATCAATCTACCCGAGAGGAGAAGAGTGGAGGAATCTGGCGGTTTCATTGATGATGGTTATGTAAACGGGATTTTATCAGTAACCAGAGCTCTTGGCGACTGGGACATGAAACTCCCACACGGTTCTACATCTCCACTAATCTCCGAACCTGAAATCAAACAGATAACTCTAACTGAAGACGACGAGTTTCTTGTAATCGGATGCGACGGGATTTGGGATGTTTTGACGAGTCAAGAAGCTGTTAGCATTGTAAGACGTGGCTTAAACCGACACGATGATCCTACAAGATGTGCGAGAGAGCTTGTGATGGAGGCTCTGAGACTGAACACGTTTGATAACTTGACTGTTGTTGTGGTGTGTTTCATGAGTGTGAACCGAGAGGATGAGGCGGTGGTTGCGTTGGAGAAGAAACGGTGTTGTAGTCTTACACCGGAGGCTTTTCGTAGCTTGAGGAATCTTCTTGATGGTTAAAAACTGTTTGTGTTCTTGGTGGTGAGGATGATGATGACGAATAACCTCTCTTAAAGCTGTTTTTTGTGTTTGTCTTATTTAGTTGTGTATATGTGTGTATATGAAGTGTGTTTTGGGAATCACATTTTTTCTGTATAAACGTTTAATTGTTGTGTTGTATAATGAGCAAAAGAGACAGCATACAGATCAAGGGGCCGATTGTTTGCAACTGTGGGGGAGTTACCAATTAAACTCTGACTGTCCTAAAATAGCATTACAAGTTTTGGGAATTTTCAAAATAGTGAAGGAAGAATTTGAGACAAGAACATTCAGTATATCCATGATAATAGGAGCAATGGCGTGGTTTGGGTCCGTTGTAACAAGGAGATTAGTTGCTGCGAATATGAGGTAAAGATTACCTCTCGTTGACCCAATCTGGTAACTTGCACAATTGCTTCCCTAAAAATTGTAGCTTCGGCTTCAAGCGGAGAAGTTAATGGTGCAATTTTTCCTGCTCCTAAGATGATGGGATCAGCACTTTGTTTCGCCAAGTTCCATCCATAACCACTCTAATCCATATTTGACTTCCAAGAGGCATCCACATAGCACACTAATTTGTTTGGAGAGATTTGTGGCTCTGGTTTGTGTTGTTGGTGTCATCTTCTGTGCTTCTTGCCAAATAGAGAAGTCCATACATGATTTAGGCCATGTTCGTTTGTACAGTCGGTAGATGCACTCAGATGATGCAGTTGAATGATGCAGTTGAATGACGTAGTTGAATGATGTTCGTTTTTTAGAGGTACATTTGAATGATACAGTTAAATGATGCATTTGGATGAATCTATTGAATGCATCTATGTTTGTTTGTACATTTTGTAAATGCATTTGAATACATATTATTTTAACAATATTTTTATGATCTAAATTATTTTTAAATTATTTTTTTTTCAAAATATAAATTTTAAATCTATAAATTTCTTGTTTCTCGAAAGAAATATAATTTTTGTTTTTTTCTTGAAAATATGATTTTTCCCCCTAATCACGTTTTATCCCGAAAACACGTTTTATCCCGGAAAATCACGTTTTATCCCCGAAAATCACGTTTTATCCCCAAAAATCACATTTTTCTGGGAAATCACTTTTTCCCAGAAAATCACGTTTTATCCCGAAAAATCACGTTTTATCCCGGAAAATCACGTTTTATCCCGGAAAATCACGATTTATCCCGAAAAATCACGTTTTATCACGAAAAATCACTTATTTTTGAAAATTATATTGTTATATTTCATTTAAAATAACTAAAAGATAACTTTTCAAAATTTTATTAACATAAGTAAAGATAAAAATAATTGTATGGTTTAGTTTTTAGAATATTAAAAAAATTTATTTAATATATATATATATGTATGGATTAAAAATTAAAACTAATGAATTTTGGTTTATAAATAAAATGAAGCAAAACTATTTGATTACAACGGTTAATAAGAGAAGTTTTAATGATGTGGAAGATAAATTTTAGTTTCCAAATAAAATAGGGTCGACAATTTTAAACCCTTATACAATTATAAACCATACTAAAACCCCCCAAACTAATAACCTCATCTAAAATCTCCCTATTTACAAATTTCTCATCAATAAACTCTACAAACTTTTAGATTTAAACTTTTTCCACATATTGAATCAAATTAACATAATTGTAATTTATTAGATCAAATTGCATTTAAAATTGCATTTAAAAATTGCATTTAAAATTGCACTTAAAAATTGCATTTTTAGTTAATAAATACCAAAATAAAAAATTAATATCTCCCAAAACAAATAAAATTGATCCAGTAAGAAAAAAAAGTTTAAACTATTTCTCTCGTCTCTCGTCTCCCTTCTCCATTAAAATTAATCACTTCTGATTAAAAAACAGTTAAAATAGAGATTGAGGAGACAAAACAAAAATCTATGGGGACAAATACTATTTTGTGAGTGGGGGCAAAAATTTTTCTCTTTAGTAATTAACATAAAAAAATAAAAAATCAATGGTGGCAATTGCCACCCCTATTATACAAGTAGATCCGCCACTGTCTGTTATAAAATATGATTTTCCGGGATAAAACGTGATTTTTAGGTATAAAACGTGATTTTTCGGGATAAAACTTGATTTTTCGGGATAAATGATTTTCCGGGATAAAATGTGATTTTTCGGGATAAAACATGATTTTCGGCATAAAACGTGATTTTTCGGGATAAAATGTGATTTTCCAAGAAAAAACGTGATTTTCCGAAAAACCCGTGATTTTACGGGATAAAACGGGATTTTTTGGGATAAAACGTGATTTTCTAGGATAAAACGTGATTTTCTGGAGCCATCTCCTAATTTACCCCCATTTGTCCCTCCTCA
>OVAU01002092.1:0-13188 GCA_900406315.1 Biscutella laevigata subsp. laevigata
TTGAAGATAAAAGAAGTCTGCTATTCGTTCTAGGTGTGCCGCTTTGAGTCTCTTTAGATCGTTCTTGTCTTCTTGGAGTTGGAGCAGGTTTAGGTGGCTTTTTGGGGTCCTCCTTTCGCCAATAGATTGGACGAGAATTCTTTCTTCAGTAGGCTCATTCGATAGGGCGGATTATCAGTGGTGTGGTTCGTTTCTTCAAGTCTCTCGTGGTTCGGTAGTGTTTCTCAACTCCCTTGTTGTTTTTGCTTTGTTTTTTCGTTTGAAGTTTCGTTTTAGAACCCGTGGATTGTTGTGTATCCGCCGGTTTTGGTCCCCGATTTCATTACGGGTATAGGTCCCCGATTTCATTACGGGCGTAGTTTCCCGATTTCATTACGGGCTTTGTTCCCCGATTTCATTACGGGCTTAGTTTCTGAAGTTTGTAGCTATGTAATATATAAGATCCTTTCCTCTTTTTAATATATTTTCCGTGAAAAAAAAATGGTAAAATAGAGAAAGATAGATCTGAATTGTGATGAAAACATGAAAACCTATTTTAGTGTTTTGTGTTATTTTGCCGATTTATTATATCACAAATTTTATATACATTATCAATAGTTTTTCAGAACAAGAATACAATTATAACATGAAACTTTATGCAGAAGTAAAATTAGTTGGATATGTAGTAGTCCCATTATATAGAATTTTTTAGGTTTTTAATTTTGTTTCAAATTATAAGATTTTCACAAATAACAATACAAGTTTTAAATTTTTTTCATTAAATATTAAGTTGACCAACCAATAAGAATTTAGTAAACAATTTTTTATTTTCTTTTAAGTTATTATTAACACTTCATTAATTATTTTCTTAAGAATTGTGCATTTCCCTAGAAAATACTATATTATGGGACATAGAGAATATGTGTTAGTATCGTTATTGTGTTATTATTCGTGATCGAATCTTGTATATTTATTTGTTATTGACAAAAGAAATTCCATAATCAATAAATGGACGATCGATTACACCAACTAATAATTGAAATGAATATAATCAATAGTTTCATATGGTTTTAGACCTATTTCAACTGCAAAATGGTAGGGGATGAGAATTCAAATAAATATATTTAGACATAACATCCATTTTGGTTGGTTTCAAATGGATTTACAATAAATTTTAAAATAAATTATTCTGTTATATATTTATGTATTTTACTGAATCAGTCACTGATGAAATGAAGAAATTTCGTTCGCAAATGAAATGCTAAAAGTTTGTATTGAGGTACATTTCGAGAACAGAAGGAAAGATTTTGTCTGCATCAAGTTTTATATAATAAATAGGGAATAAATATAGTCAATCCAGAGACAAAACGGCCGTAATCAAATTCAAGAAGACAACACAAGTTTTTTAAAAACTAAGGCCATGTACAATAGTGAATTTTTAGTAGGGGTTCTTAGGAATTAAATAATATTTTTCAATTTTTTAATATTATTTTTGGCTAAGAACCCCTCCAAAAATTTTTTATATAAGAAACTTTTGGAGGGGTTCTTAGCCAAAAATAATATTAAAAATTTGAAAAATATTATTTAATTTCTAAGAACCCATACTTAAGAATTCACCATTAGACTTGTTGAAAGTACTTAGAAATTTAACATTAACAAAATACAAAAAGAAAGCGAATTAACAATCTCTCAATGCACGATTGGTGAAATTTCCTCACAATAACCACCAAATTTCTTAATGAAGATAACGCTTGATCAGATCTTTCAAACTCCTCGAAACTAAACCATTATCCAAACACACGTGCTCAATTTAACTACTAAAACTCATACCCGAGCCGACAAAAACCCCTTATAAATACATCACAACATTCGAACTCATAAACCACTCGCAACACTTTTCATCAATACTACCACCTCTCTCTTTCTCTCATGGCTTCCAAGTACGATAAGCTTACTTCCTCAAGAGTTGCGATCATTGGTGCTGGTGTTAGCGGTTTAGCAGCCACTAAGAACTTAGCTCGTCACAACCCGACCGTCTTCGAAGCCTCAGATTCAGTCGGAGGTGTTTGGAGAAGCTGCACTTACGAGACGACTAAGTTACAATCTGCTAGAGTCGATTACGAGTTTTCTGACTTTCCTTGGCCCGATAGAGATGACACTACTTTCCCATCTTACGTTCAGATATTAGATTACTTGGAATCTTATGCTAAGCATTTTGATATTCTCAAGTTTATGAAGTTTGGATCTAAGGTCATCGAAGTTAGATATATCGGTGACGGTGAAACTCCTCAGATGGTTGATCTCGGTTCTTATGGAAACTTGTTGCCTGGAAAACCTGTCTGGGAAGTTGCTGTTCAGACCGGTGATTCTGGAGATATTCAGGTTTGTCTTAATTCTTGACAAATAGTATTTGCATATTATTGTGTAATATTTATGTTATAAATATGTTTTGTGTGTAGTGGCATGCATTTGAGTTCGTGGTGGTATGCACCGGAAAATACGGCGACGTTCCAAGAATACCGGCCTTTCCTGCAAAGAAAGGACCGGAGATATTCAAAGGGAAAGTGATGCATTCTATGGATTACTGCAAATTAGAGAAAGAAGAAGCTTCTCATCTTCTCCGTGGCAAGAAAGTTGCCGTCATTGGTTTCAAGAAATCCGCCATTGATTTGGCTCTAGAATCAGCTTTAGCCAATCAAGGTATATACATCCGTACAGTAATAGTTTAATACATATATACATGTATATAGTATATAGTATATTTCGATGATTTTATAGTATGATTCCAATAACTAGAAAAATATTTATAATAATATTGCAGGAGAAGGAGGAAAAGCATGCACAATGGTGGTGAGAACAACACATTGGGTATTTCCACATTATTGGGTATGGGGATTACCTTTCTTCTTGTTCTACTCAACCAGAGCTTCACAATTTCTCCATGATAGGCCTAATCAAAGCTTCCTTAGAACTCTCTTTTGCATCCTCTTCTCACTTCTGGTTTGTGATCTTTAAAATCCTTAACTTCATCATCTCTATAAATTGCACAATCTTGTGGGTTTTCTAAGTTTTCTACGTTACAACAGCGTGCCGTGGTTTCCCAATTCATCGAATCATATGTTTTATGGAAGCTTCCTCTCGAGAAATACGGTCTTAAACCGGACCATACCTTTGAAGAAGACTATGCTTCTTGTCAGATGGCGATTATACCAGAGAATTTCTTCGAGGAAGCGGATAAAGGTATGATCCGGTTTAAGAAAACATCAAAATGGTGGTTTTATGATCAAGGTATTGAGTTTGAAGATGGGACTACACTAGAAGCTGATGTTGTAATACTCGCAACTGGTTATGATGGCAAGAAGAAGCTTAAAGCTATAGTTCCTGAACCTTTTAGAACTTGGCTTGAGTTTCCATGTGGTGTTATGCCTTTATACAGGTCCGTATATGAATTAGTCTTTACACAAATTTGAAATAGAAATGTTTTTTTTTCTTATGATTGAAGTTTCAGGGGAACAATCCATCCATTGATACCGAACATGGGTTTCGTGGGATACGTGCAAAGCAACGCAAATCTACACACATCAGAGCTACGTTCGATGTGGCTAAGCCGACTCGTGGATGGCAAATTCAAATTACCGAGCAAAGAGAAGATGTTGGATCAATTCTTAAAAGAAATGGAAGTGATGAGAAACTCGAGCAGATTCTATAAACGTCATTGCATTTCTACTTTCAGTATCCAGCATGCTGATGATTTGTGTTGTGACATGGGACTTAAGCCTTGGCGTAAATCTAATTTATTCCTTGAAGCTTTTAGTCCTTATGGTTCTCAAGACTATCGACTCAACCAAGATGAAGATGGCCTAAACTAATGGATTATGTGAAGAATAGTGTACATGAGATTTTATAGTCAAAAACAAAAATATACTTGAATAAATTTGATAGTTATATGAAGATACATGTCAATTTGAGATCGTCGGAAGTTTGGTTTATCAGTGATTAACATCAAAGAAAATGAAAAACATGATTAAACTCAAACCTCTGTTTTGCCTTCTACTACGATTTTGGTACAGTTAGTACAAAGACATTACTCTCTATTATCCTTCTTGAATGTGTTTCAGTGTCAATTCACTCTGCTCGAGGCAACTTGTTGATGATATTGTATTTGGTGGTAATGGAATTAGAGTCTAGAGATCGGATCATCATGAGAAAGACGCGTATATTGTTTCGTATAGTAAAATATATTTGTTATTTTCGTGCCATTAGGCGGGTCTATACAAACAGGCAGCACAAAGTTTCCTTCTGACATAGTGTATAATGAATATAATCTATTTTGCTAAGTGACTGTGAAGTTAGTATGAGAAAAAAATATTGTGATTTAAATCTCACTTTAGGGAAAATGATAGAAGCACTGGATTAGAAATGCTCTTTATGAAACTCAAACCGTGTGGTTGTTTTTTGACTCATTTCTTGTGATTGCTTCTTCAACTCCTTTGCCACGGTTGGTATGCCACAGTAAAACACTCCTGCACAATACGAAAATTCATGTTCATGCCTTTGTTATTTAACCCTATTGCAATGTTTCTGTTCTTGTTTTCTAAGTCCTAGAAGAGACAGTTTATCAGATTCTTTTTGCAGGTAAATAGCTTATTGCAAAGAATATTTACCGATTGTTGAATTAGGATGCTTTCTTGCTATGTTACTGAAGACTTCCCTCCAGTTAGGCCTTGCAAAATGTGTCCTCACCTGATCAAATGATGTTATCTTGTCAGTAGTAGGTAATAGGCGGAAATGTTTCTTTGAAAATATCCCCTGCAAATTCTTACCCGTGTTCCAGATAGAATATCAACTCCATGTTTTGCATGGTTCAAAGCCTGGACCATCTTTATCAGGGTAGATCTTGCATCACCTTCATCATATACGCTTGTAAGGTAGTTGTGTAACTCAATCTGTCCCTGTTTCACGAGAAGATGAAGAAATATGTTGGTATGTCGATCAACTACGCTGAAGTGGTGACTAAAATGGAAGATATATTGGTGTTTATCTTACTCTGCAGTCCATGTCTGATATTTCCTCCATTACGCCTCTAAACCATTCTACAGACCCAGGCTCTCTTGTGACCCAGTAGAAGTGAGCCTTCACTGCTTTCTTTTTCCCTACTTGTGTTGCAGATGGGGTTGTTGTGCTGTATGAAGATGTGTAGCTATTCCAGCTGAAATCTGATTTGCTGAACTCATTGTCCTGTGCCATAAAAAGTTAGAGATACTATATGTTTGGTGCAAGGTTCCTGAAAAGACTTATCTTTTCTGGTGCACTGAATTGGGCTTACTGTTTGATCTTCTATTGAATTGTTCAGGAGATCCTTCAAGATGCTTATGAAAGGAGTAGCTCCTATTCCCAACCCAATGAGAAGCAAGACATCGTAACTTTTATAGTCTTGTGCTGGAGCTCCATATGGACCGTCTACTAGTAATTTTGGTCGACTGTGGATGTAGGATCAACGAGGCATGTTAATATTAAACATCTTAATCATCTCAATTCAGGAGCAACCAGAGAAAATGTTTTGAAATTTTACTTTGCTTGGTCAATATTGCAATAGGCAGAGAACTTTGATCGCCCAATCACACATGATGAAAGATCTTTTCCCACAGTTAGAACTCGTTGCATCTCCTCTGTCCAGTCTCCGACTGTTCTGATATGAACACTAAGTTGATCATCTCCTGGCGCTGAGGTAATAGAAAATGGGTGCCTGCAAAAGTTTAAGGTTTAGAAAACAACTTTCTTAGTGAAACTCAAGATATGTGCTAATATTATGGGAAATTGAAATCAGTTCTCACCATTCAAATTGAGAGATTGTTGGACACTGCAGGAATATGTATTGACCGCTCTTGTACTTGAATCCAGGAGGTTTTGACATGATTAAGTTGAGTACATCCCCAGGTAGCATAGAAACCTGAAGGGATCAAGATTGGAATGTTATGGATTGTTTATGTGAATAAAACACCTATCAACAGGAATACATTTGCTCAGTGAACGTTGGTTACCTTGAGGATTTTGACGGAGTAATGCTTGGACCTACAAGCT
Organism: Biscutella laevigata subsp. laevigata; assembly: GCA_900406315.1. NCBI lineage: Eukaryota > Viridiplantae > Streptophyta > Magnoliopsida > Brassicales > Brassicaceae > Biscutella > Biscutella laevigata. The sequence continues at coordinate 6,061 of OVAU01002092.1, forward strand.
CGCAGACTTCTTTCTGCCACATAGAGCAACAGAGGAACCGAGATGTACATCCAAGTCTGAGAGGTTAAACAGAGAGAGCTTAAGACATTTTTTCATTTTGGATTAAGAGCGCAGAGAGAGAGAGAGAGTAGATTCAGCTTACAGTTTTCTGATACCACTTATCAGCGAAGAAGAGGAAGGTCCCATGCACAATGAGCATAATGTAAACAACCACTAGAAGGTGATGAGTGTACCAGAATGCGTTAAAGCCAGTCAACCGATCAAGTGGTGCTGGTAACCTCACACGGTTTCTCCTGAAATGAGTTGATGCTAATGTGAACGCAATGGTGGTCAAGATGACCATCGAGATCCCGGTGATTCCTTCTGCTCCTGTCATCAGGTCTTTGAATGTGGGCTTAATACCATTGAAGGAGGAAGCAATCAAGGCAAATTCTTCTGGAGTGGAGTTTATAAGCCGGGGAAAATCACACAGCAAATGGGTACCAGCATGAACAAGTATCCCAATTGCTATAGCACATGCAATAATCTGGCAAAAACAGGACAACCGAAGAGACAAACATCAGGTTATGTATCGATAAAGACAGAAACATAGAAAAGAGTGAAAGTTGTAACCTTATGGAAATTGATGTTGTCATCAAAAGGAACACAGGCTCGAAGTCGTGTAGATCTAAGCCAAGTCAAGGTGTTTCTACACACAGGTAAGAGAACCAGAGCCATATTGAGCTTGAGAGTCTCTGCAGCTCCTTTAGCAGTGGTTAAACAATAACCCATGACCTTAAAAGCAGCTTTGTCTCTATACTCTAGAAACTTCCACACGAAGAGACTAGCCATAAGAATCACCCACAATAACAGAACCCAAGTTCTTTGCCAGTTATCTAGAACCAGACATTGAAGCTTCTGTCTACATTTTCGAACCACATAACGAGGTCTAACCAGCGTACGTCTTGGTGTACTCATTGCAGCGCTTGTTGTGCTAAGCGGTCTACTGTAATTCATGTATGTGTCTCTCTGAAGTAAGAGTGTCTCGAGTTGCCATAACTGAACCAACACAAAGTGTTCAGAAAACAATATCTTCAAGTTAAAAAAATATGTTATAGCAGGGTTTTAACCTCGATGTATCCAAAATTCTCTGGATCAAGTTCTTCCATGATGAGAGAAGCGTACTCTTCTGCTTGTTCCTTGAGCTGTGATAACTTGTTTGCTGAAGCACTTAGCATTAAAAGCTGCGGTTTCAAAAGGATACAGAGTTGTTTGAGATTTCGATTATTTCAAACTGTAAATAATGTGTTAAGTAAAAAATATTACTTCTTTGATTTCTTCTCTGGTGATCTTCCCGTCTTCGTTGCTATCGGCCCTGTGTTACAAATAATTACCATATTTTGTTAGTAAACACTCGTGGTAATTATTATTTTAACATAATTGTACATTAAATCAATTGTGAACGTATGTAACATAGAAAACAAAGAAATTTATGTCACAAAAATGACGTACTAACGGAACAGGATAGAAATTGAGAATTAAATGTTTGAATAAAAATAAATGAGGGTCTCTTTATCTTACTTGTAAGAAACTGATTGCGAGAAGAAAGCTGAAATATGAAAACTTGTTCAAAATTTAGTAAAGTTGATTTTACTGGGCCAAGTAAACCGCGGCCCATTACTTAAACTGGCTTAGAGATCTTTTTCACCATTGATTGCGTGAACTACCAGATCCAACGGCTAAGAACATCACGTGATTTAAATGATTTTAACTATTTTATTTATATTTCTTTTGGGTCACGAAATGATATATCTACTTACAAGCATATGGTTTCATTGCCTTCGAAAGATCTTAATTTCAACATAACATAATAAAAAATGCAAGTTGATGAGAGCTCATCGGCATTATTTAGGATTTAGGGATACTAATTAAAGAAATATCAACAACAGACAAGCTTTTTAGTTCAATGATTATGTTCAACTAAATAATTTCGTAGAACTTGGATCAATAACATTTGTTGTTTTCTTATGCTTTGTAAAGTTGCAAAGCGTTATTCTCGTAACAAAAAGTTATAAACGTAAAAAGACAAAAGAGAAAGAGAGAAACGTACATATCGAAGAAAATTTGCAGACGAGCGTCAAAGCTTTGGTCCGAAATCTGTAGCCAGAAATCATGAAGCTCATCTTTCGTTATCTTCTCCAGTTTCTGTCTTCTTCTTCGAGCCAAAGCATCGAATACACTCACCGCGAATTCCTTCGAATCCACCATTCCTTTTTTTTTTCCCACCAATTTTTGAAAATTTTAATTTCTCAAAAACAGAATTTGTTATATTTATGGATTGTTTTGTTTTTAACTTACCAACGCACTCTCCAAAGTCTTCTCGCGCGAGTAATCCTTCTTTAGCAAGCGATTCGAATCGTTTTTCAACTCTCTTCCACATCTGATCGCAATCGCAATCACAATCGCAATCGCAGTTGTTTCCTTTTGTTGTTTTGTTTATGAATTGTAATCCTCTAAGCGCTCTCTGTGCACTCGACGTCGATCGTTGTAATATCGCCTCCTCCCTCCGCCTATCTCTCGCCGACATAATCCCCGCCGTCTCCGCCTGTCTTTCTACATCTCTCTCGTTTCCTCCGGCGATAGAAGAAGTCGTCGTTTTCGACGATTCCGACCTTAATAACTTCCCCAACTTCTGACGGATTTTCGAAGACGCCGTCGAGAGATTCCTCGATAATCTTCCCGATCTCGGCCGAGAATCAACAGAAGCAGCCTCCGACATTCCGCAAACAACAATGGAGTCATCGCCGTAAAGCTCAAGAGTCACCTCCACAAGCTCCCTCTCCCAGCTACTCCCGCTTCCAGAGTCTCCATTACGAGTCAAATCGTTGAGAAAAACCGGCAGCATTGCGCCTCCGGCAACTGGAGATGGCCTTGAATCAACACCATCGTCGATTCCATCGGCGTGACTGAAACTCGATCCCGTTGAAATACTCAGAGGCGATAACTTCATGAAGGAAATCAAATTAACGACCTACACTGATACATATATATGTATAAGTTAGTTTAGTTTAAATATCTTCCTTCTGTTTTCACCAATCGCCATGAAAGAAGAAGGGAAGGTGAGAAAACAAGAAGGAAAATTGAAGAAGAAAAGTGAAAATTAATAAAGAAAGAGAAAGAGAAATGAGACAACAAGAGAGGCACTTCTCAACCGATCAATACAAAACCCTTTACACACGATTTTCAACGCTTGTGGCTAAGTCGTGTTTCACTGTTGTTGTCTTTCTTCTTCTTCTTGATTTTAATTTTTTTTACTTAAATTAGTTTTGTAAGTGCGTGTTCTTTGTTTTTCCTAACTACTTAAACTAATCACATTATCAACATTATTATGAAAGAAAATATAAAAGATTGGTTGTTGTTGTTGATGATGTTTGTTTACCACAAAGAAAAAAAAATGAAGTTGGGAATAAATTAAGAATTGTGTTATGGTCTAACGTATGTGATTAAATTCACAATATCTTAGTTTCAGAGTTTAGCCGCCAGAAATAAAACATTACAACTATTGAATAACACAAATATTTAATTAATGATTCAGTAATTACAAAGTTAACAATGGTAAAACTCGGCATTAGTGACAGATGTGGGTACCTTAAATGAAAAATGCAATAGAATTGTTGTCTGAGAAAGCTGTCAGAAACTCAGGAGATTACGCCACGTGGAATATTAGATGACAGAATCAAAGCTTTTTTATTATAAAATAATAATATGAAATATTAGGGAAGGAGGAAGAGAGTGGGAGACCAGAACACGTAGATTATTTTATACGTTTTATGTGAATTTTTGTTCTAAAAAAAACTAGACAAAAGAGAGTTACTTATAATGTAATGAAAAGAGACACGGAGATATAAAGGGGCTTGAAGGAACAGAAACATTAGGTTTTGTGTAAGGTTAGAGAAAAGAGACTATTAAATCTAAATGCTACGCTTTGTCGCAAAGCAGTACATAGCCATTGTTGTACGTCCTAAGTTTTTTTTAGTACTCTATCCTCTTCTAGAATCTCTTTATCCCCTTTCTTTTTTGGGCTTTTATGGGCCTATTTAGTGTTCTACGTAATCCACCCAATCGTTTTCAACCATTAGTCACACTTATATTTAGCATTTAGTCCTATCAAAATTTTAGTATAGTCAATTGCAAGTATTTTTTATGATGATTTTTATAATCTGTGATAATATGAGGTGTTCTGTAATTAAGTGGCTAGGAATCTTTTCAAGCTGAGTGTTATTTGGTTCAGCTTATTGAAAATAAAGTACATATAAATCATTTCAATTTATATTTTTTTTTACAAGTACAACTTGTAACAAATTATGCTTTAATAAGCATATAAGTATCTCTATGAAGTATGTCAGGAGAACAAAAAAAATCAGGATCCAAATAGATCTTATATTGGTGTTATTTTGGATTTATGTAAAATCTATATCGAATTCGAGAATTGAAATAATATCTGAAATATTCAAACTTAAGTAAAACATGTGATATTTATTACTTTTTAAATATATATATATATATATTTAATGGTTATTGTTAAAGTTTATATAATTACTTTATTTTCATTATTTTATTCTCAAATTTATATTTTTGTGATAATTTTAAAAGAAAATAATTTAAATTTGTGGGTTTAGAACCATAACAGATCATAAGTCGATAAATTTGAAACCCAAATAGATCCTAGTCAACTCCGAACAAATACATAACACCCAGGCTTATACGAAGTACTACTTCGACTCTATCTATGCAAAACAAAAATGAGATTAATTGAAGGAGCGTAACAACACACGGTGGCAATTGTAAGAGCAAGAGATAATGAATCTAAGTTAAGTGTCGTAAGGATGAATGTTATAAAGAACCAAATCTTAGAGCAATCCATGAAATCTTGTTCAAGGATCATTTGATTCAACAGCTAGTAATAAAACTAATGTAGGAAATGACACGGAAACAGTCTCGTAGCAAGCAACGTGCATTCCACTTATACTATTGAAATCTATAGTAGACTCTATATTATATGTGTGGATGACAAAATCAAATTTATTAACAAAATTAACAATAAGTTTATTTCTTCAATCAATAATGATAAAACTATTTGGATGACAAAATCAACTTCTAGAAACAATAATACATTCGTATGACTTAAAAGGATTATGATAGATGTGAAAGTTTATAAAAAAATGTAAATTGCTTTTCTGGTAGTTGCTAACTCGATATCATGTTTGAATAGTATTAATGTATGTGAATGTTAAGGAAATACAGTTTATTAAAACGACGTATGTGAAAAAAGCATCACAAGGAACGTCATCAGGTGGGCTCATAAGAATCGTCAAGGCCTGAATCTAAATGCTCGTACTTAACTCTATATGGGCTAATTTGCAAATGGTTTGAATTTCCTCGTCAATGTGTTATCCTTATCAATGAATAAAAAAGCTTATATTGTTAATAGAAGACAGAAGTGATGAATATATAACTGAGATCAAGGGTAAAAAAGAGTGACATTTGATATAACATTAGTGGGTTTGGACTGAGAGGAAGAAGGTATATTATCTTTCGTTTTGATATATATCTTTGCCTCCCGCACGCTAACACATGGGCTCCACCTTTTCTTTTCACTCTTGGATCATTGACACGTGTTTTCTATCTCCCGTCCGATCTATCTATCATTTCATGGCACCTACATTTGTTTACTTCATCCTTTAAATTCCATTTCAGAATTTCTATATTAATTCACAGGGTTTTTTCTTTTTTTTCTTTTACTATCAACATAGTATTTTAAAGCATAAAATATAAATTTCCTTTGATAAAGCAACTTACAAAATTCTTCTTAATGTTATTGTAATGATCAAAATTTCTATTCATATTTTTATTATAAAACAAAAAAACTGAATTCATCATAGAAAGCTTATCAACATAAAATTGTTATGTAAAATCCTAATTTAACCATTTGTATTGGGGTTAAAATCGGTCTGCTTATGATTTGGTAGCCTACCAGATGAATTTGGTTAACCCCTGGTATACATAATAATATCATTTCCTCTGTTTCATTTTAAATTATTTTAAGTTTTTCACATAAATAAATAAAAAATATTATTTATTTACAAAAAACCTTTATCATCTAAGAAACATAATATAACCAATAAAAGAAATATTAAATAAAATACAATTATATTTCCATTGAAAATTGAAAATATCAATTGTATAAATTCAGCTAGAACAAATAGATAGTATATATTTTTAAGTTCAAATTTATGTTGTAGTTTCTAGCCCTGTGACTTTGACCTGACCCGATTGAATCGAATCGGACCGGTTTTTTCGGTTTTTGGTTCGGTTTTGGTTATTAATCGGTTATCTATTGGAATCAATTCGAAATTGATTTCGGTTATCGGTTCGGATCGGTTCGGTTCGCCGAACCGATCGGTTAACCGGAATTTTTATTTTTTTTTTAAAAAAATTTTGAATTAAACCGAAATTAAACCAAAATTAAACCGGAATTTTGAATATAAACCAAAATACCCGAAAATACCCGAAATTAACCGAACCGAATTAATCAAAATTACCTGAAATTAACCGGTTTAATTAGACTTTTCGGTTACTTTCAGTTATTTTTTCAATAACCGAAATAACCAAAAACCGAACCGAACCGAAAATTTAATTGGTTCGATTCGGTAAAAAAAATTGAAAACCGAAAAAACCGAAAAACCGAAAACCCGAACCGTTTTGACCCGACCCAAACCGAATCGCAGCCCTAGTAGTTTCTATTCGACCTCAATACCTGTTCACTATATTTTAGGATGAACTGCATTTTGTGCCATGGTTTTAAGATTTCTGCACTGAAATGTCTTATATACTGTGTGAATTTGTTCTTCTATTTTCTAAATGTCAAATATGTCTTCTTCTTTCTTTTTAGGACAAAATGTCAAATAATATTTAATAAAATGTAAGGTAAAAAAAAAAAAAAGGAGAATCCTCAAAAATAGGAAAGACGAGAGACCTGGTGATTGGGACCTTAGAGCTACTCCAACGCATTAAAAATAGGTATGGGCAAAATATTTGTTAGATCCGGTCCGATTTGCTATTCGTTTTGATTCGATTCGAAAAATAAGG
>OVAU01002093.1:0-13186 GCA_900406315.1 Biscutella laevigata subsp. laevigata
CCAAGAAGGTGATTAAGAAGAGATCTGCCAAATTCATCAGACCTCAGAGCGATCGCCGAATCACCGTCAAGGTAACCACTTTGGAGATTTAACCTTTTTCGTTTGTATTTGTGGAATTTTATAGTTGTTCGTTACTTCCTGGAGATCAAGCTTTGTTCTTTTGAAAATATCTAGCTTAGATACTTCAGAAAATGTTTAGAACTTTTGTCTCCCTCGACTTTACTTAGTCAACACAGTGATTAACTTGGATATTACATTGAATTAGCATCAGGTATTAGTCTGATAAACTTTGAATTCTGAAATCTTGATGGTCTCTCGGGCGTCCAGTTTGATCTTAGATTGTTTTTATGCTCAGTGATAAATTCTAATCTATCAAGTTTTCTTGGATGGCTACAAATTTAACTGAGCTGAAAAAGATGACGTCTTATTGATTGTTCCGATCTGCGCTACATTCATTTACATAAATATGCCCTATGGTATCTGGTGATCAGAATCTAACTCGTGTCAGGTCACTTCGTTTTTCAAGGGCAGAAACTAAATTTCTTACAGGTCTTGCGACACAGTTTGCTATGTTTCAATAAGCTTACTGTTACTTTAACCCTGTTTACATTTTCTCTTCTCTGTTATTTGTTTGAAGCCTACTGATATTGTAGTTCTTACTGTCTTTCAATTGTGATTGTTCAGGAAAGCTGGAGAAGGCCAAAGGGTATTGATTCTCGAGTGAGAAGAAAGTTCAAGGGTGTCACTTTGATGCCCAATGTTGGTTACGGATCTGACAAGAAGACCCGACACTATCTCCCCAATGGATTCAAGAAATTCGTTGTTCACAACACTAACGAGCTTGAGTTACTCATGATGCACAACAGGTATATACTTATGATCATCCACCACAATAGATTTTGCTCATTTAGTCCTAATACTTTGCCCACCTTTAGAGATTCTTTAGCAAAAGTCTCATGGTGAGTTTGCTATTTGTTTATCAGGACGTACTGTGCAGAGATTGCTCACAACGTCTCAACAAAAAAGAGAAAAGCTATTGTGGAGAGAGCTTCTCAGCTAGACATCGTTGTTACCAACAGGCTTGCTAGGTTGCGTAGCCAGGAAGACGAGTGAAGCAAGTCCTAAAAAGAAATATAGGGCTACAATTTCAAAGTTATTACCTTTTCCCTGTTTTTTGAAGAGTGACTGAATGATTTTATAACTTGCGTTCTTAGTTTTGAGATTTATTAATTCGACCTTCGATACAATTTTTGCTTTCTGTTTCTGCCCTAAAATACAAAATTGATTACTCTATTTATAGACTTCAGAAATTTCAAAACTTGTTAGACTCATGTAGTATAGGAAATGCGGAATCGAATCTCTAATTCCAAATCATAAACTGAAGCTATTCGATGAAGCTTGTGGCTTTTTGGGAATATGTTGTAGTTCACGTGTGCAACTCCTGTAAGAATGGGGAGTCGCGCCATTTTTCAACGATTACGGTTTCGAGCCTTCTCCTTCTTCTCTTGCTTAGATTCAACAAGAGTTGTCCATGTGAATGGCAACAAGAGTTTCTCAGTTGCCGTGGAGCTCCGGAATCGAGAAGTTTTGATATGTGATTACTTGTTGAACCGAAGACTCGACGAGGCTCGCGAGCTTTTCAATCAGGTTCCGTCTCCTAATGTGAATCTTTACACCAAGATGATTTCAGGCTATACGAGGAACAATAGGTTAGTAGATGCCTTGAATCTATTCGACGAAATGCCTGTGAGAGATGTTGTCTCGTGGAATTCTATGATCAGTGGTTGTGTGCAGTGTGGGGATATGGATACTGCAGTGAAATTGTTTGATAAAATGCCTGAGAGAACTGTGGTGTCATGGACAGCGATGGTAAATGGGTGTTTTCGGTCAGGTATGGTTGACCAAGCGGAACGATTGTTTGATCAGATGCCTGTGAGAGATGCTGCAGCGTGGAACGCAATGATTCATGGGTATTTACAATTTGGTAAAGCAGACGATGCCTTGAAATTATTTCATCAGATGCCTCGGAAGAATGTGATTTCGTGGACGACAATGATCTGTGGGCTAGACCAAAATGAGAGGAGCGGTGAAGCTCTTGTTCTGTTTAAGAAAATGTTGGGTTGTTGCATAAAATCAACTTCAAGAACATTCACATGTGTAATCACGGCTTGTGCAAATGCTCCAGCGTTTCATACGGGTACACAAGTTCATGGCTTCGTCATCAAGTTGGGGTATTTATATGAAGAATATGTATCTGCGTCACTCATAACGTTTTATGCAAACTGCAAAAGAACAGAGGACTCACGTAAAGTATTCGATGAGAAAACACAAGAAAAAGTTGCTGTGTGGACTGCTCTATTGTCAGGGTATAGTCTGAACAGACAGCACGACGATGCGTTAAGCATTTTCTTTGAGATGTTGAAAAACCATATATTACCTAATCAATCAACATTTACTAGCGCATTAAACTCTTGCTCTGCTTTGGGAACATTGGATTTGGGTAAGAAGATGCATGGAGTTGCAGTGAAGCTCGGTTTAGAAATTGATGCCTTTGTGGGTAATTCTCTGGTTGTGATGTACAGTGACTGTGGAATTGTAAACGATGCAGTTCCGGTGTTCAAAAACATACTAAAGAAGAGCATTGTCTCATGGAATTCCATTATTGTTGGCTGCGCACAGCACGGACGTGGAAAGTGGGCGTTTGTGATATTTGGCCAAATAATTCGCTTAAACATAAAGCCAGATGAGATTACTTTCACTGGCTTGCTCTCTGCTTGTAGCCATTGTGGGTTTCTACAGAAAGGAAGAAAGTTGTTTGATTACATGTCAAGCGGACCATATCATATCGATAGAAAGATTCAACATTACACTTGTATGGTTGATATCTTGGGAAGATGCGGGGAATTAAAAGAAGCAGAGAAACTTATCGAAAGCATGCTTGTGAGACCTAATGAAATGGTTTGGTTGGCGTTACTCAGTGCTTGTAGAATGCATTCTGATGTAGAAAGAGGCGAGAAAGCTGCTGCAGCCATTTTTAATCTGGACTCGAAATCAAGCGCTGCTTATGTTTTGCTGTCGAATATATATGCTTCTGCTGGCAGATGGTCTTATGTGTCAAAATTGAGAGTTAAGATGAAGCAGAAAGGGATAATGAAGAAACCTGGGAGCAGTTGGGTTGTGCTTAAAGGGAAAAAATACGAGTTTTTCTCTGGTGATCAACCAAATTGCTTGAGAGTATATAAGAAGTTGGAGTTTCTGAGAGAAAAGTTGAAGGAACTTGGCTATGTTCCTGACTATACATCTGCTTTACATGATGTTGAAGAAGAACAGAAAGAAAAGATGTTGTGGTATCACAGTGAGAGGCTTGCTATAGCGTTTGCGTTGATTAAAACAGGTGAAGGAAGTACAGTCACAGTGATGAAAAATCTACGGNAAGATGTTGTGGTATCACAGTGAGAGGCTTGCTATAGCGTTTGCGTTGATTAATACAGGTGAAGGAAGTACAGTCACAGTGATGAAAAATCTACGGGTTTGTGAAGATTGCCACTTAGTGATTAAGCTGATCTCAAGAGTTGTGGGACGTGAGATTGTTTTAAGGGATTCGACTAGGTTTCATCATTTTAAGGGTGGGACGTGTACTTGTGGGGATTATTGGTAGAATAGTGACTTGATAAGTTTCAAACTTCGACATGTGATGTGAGAAGCTATGTCAAATCTTGAAAAAAAGAGTTGGATTATAGAAGGATACGAGGCTCCACTGGCTGAAATTCCCATTTGATGAACTTCCGGCAGACTTCAACCAAATAATCTTACTGATCGCAGGCTGCCTTACAGCAAGATTGAACGTGTTTGGAAAGAATCTAAGGTGTGTCTTCCTGTGCTATCTTTTCATTGCTACATTTGATTATGGTCATGATTATTTCCAATGAAACTTTTCGCATACAAGTGAAACTTTCAAAAAGCTTGTGTTTTCATAAAATATTTTAGCAAAATATAAATTCAAAACAAAATATCTTTTTCTGTTTGCCCATACGATTTACAAAAAGCACATTGTTATAACATCTCAAGATAAATGTATACAATACAATCAACGCATGTATTGCTAAATTAACTTGTGCACTTTAGCTGATCGGTGGTAACTCTGTTCTGAGTGGTTGTCACAGGAAGCGCTACAGTTGAAGTGAGTTGGACTAAGTTGATTAACCTGTCAGCATGGTCAAAGGCTGCTGCAAATCTTGAGTAAGTTGCCAATAGATATGAATATCATGAAGAGCCTTGTATTCATGAACCTTAGAGGATGCGAAATGCTCTCTTCTTCACCAGCAAACTGAATTTGACCTGGACATTGGAGCGAAAACTCGAAACAACGACCTCCAGGTAAAATGTTGAGACTTCCACTATAAACACAGCATGCTATTCAAAAATAATGAGATATCATAGAACCTAGTCTATAAATTTTGGGATGATTTTATAGTTGTTTGTTTAAGTTTAGTAAAGAAAATGTTTCATTGATTTCGCTTCATGAACGAGAGTTGCTTTAATTCTTAAATTGATGGGATGCTTCTTCAGCTGTAACCTATTTACGCTAGACGAAAGTTGAGTTGAGAAAGTTTCTTAACTTCAACATGAAAAAGCGATCATATTTTAATCTTCTGATGATTTTTTCTCTGCTCTATGGCAAAACATTTTTATTGGTACCTAAGAAGTCTCCGTTTGTACCAGATCAACGAGACGTGACCCGTTCTTGTTTTTGTATATTCCGTAAGAAAAACATGCGTCGTTGACTTCGTCGACAAAACATATGTCCAACAAATTCTATCGTGGGGTTCCATTTTCTATAAAATTTGAACTTTCTGTTCCATCGTTCGTTTACTGTTCTCCCTTATGGCTTCTTTTTCATCATCTTCTCGTAATTGGGTATACGATGTTTTCCCAAGTTTTAGCGGGGAAGACGTCCGTATAAATTTCCTCAGCCACTTCCTCAAGGAGCTTGATCGAAAACTGATCAAAGCTTTTAAAGACAATGAGATCGAGAGAAGCCACTCGATCGCCCCCGAGCTTGAACATGCGATTAGGACTTCAAGGATTGCGGTGGTTGTGTTCTCGGCTAGATACGCATCTTCGAGTTGGTGTTTGGACGAGCTGGTGGAGATTGTAAAATGCCAGCAAGAGTCAGGTCAACTTATTATTCCTATTTTCTATGGTTTAGATCCTTCTCATGTCAGGAAACAAACCGGCGCATTTGGCGAGGCTTTTGCTAAAACTTGTAAGGTCAAAACAAAAGCAGTGAAGATTCGATGGCAACAAGCATTGACCCTTGTTGCGAATCTACTCGGATATCATTCACAAAATTTGTACTACTCTATGAATCTCTATTAATGATATATATATTGAATACATGTTTCTACCTACGTGACAGTTGACTATTTTATACTTGTTGTTTCATGTTATAGCAATAACGAAGCAACGATGATTGAAGTAATCGCTAATGATATTTTGGGAAAACTGATGATAACTCCATCAAAGGATTTTGAGGAATTTGTTGGCATTGAAGAACATATAGCCAAGATGAGTTTATTGATGCATTTGGAATCGGAAGAAGTGAGGATGATTGGGATATGGGGTCCCTCAGGAATTGGCAAGACTACCATTGCAAGAGCTCTATTTAGTCGACTCTCTCGCCACTTCCAAGGTAGAGTTTTCATAGACAGGCGTTTCATATCTAAGAGTATGGATGAGTATAGAGGAGCCAACCCTGACGACTACAACATGAAGTTGAGTTTGCAAGAAAACTTCTTGTATGAAATCTTAGGCACAATGCACGGAAAAATAGATCATTTGGGTGCAGTTGAAGACAAGCTAAAGAACCAGAAGGTTCTTGTCTTCATCGATGATTTGGATGATCAAGTGGTGTTAGATGTCCTGGCGGGACAAACTCATTGGTTTGGAAGTGGGAGCAGAATCATTGTGATTACAAAAGACAAGCATTTCTTGAGGGCTCATGAGATTAATCATATATACGAGGTATGTCTCCCATCTGAAGAGCTCGCTCTAGAGATGTTATGTCGATCTGCTTTCAAGCAAAACTCTCCACGTGAAGGTTTTGAGAAGCTTGCGGCTGAAGTTGTGAGACATGCTGGTGGTCTTCCTCTTGGTCTTACTGTTTTGGGTTCGTCTTTGCGTGGAAGGAACAAGGAATATTGGATGGGTATGTTGCCGAGGCTTCAAAATGGTCCAGGTGGGAAAATTGAAAGAACACTAAGAGTCAGCTATGATGGGTTAGATAGAGAAGAAGATAAAACGATATATCGTCACATTGCATGTCTTTTCAATGGTGAGGAAAGAAACTACGTCAAGTTGTTACTCGCTGATAGTGACTTGGGTATAAATGTTGGGATCGAAAACCTAGTCGATAAGTCTCTCATTCATGTAAGAAGTGATAATGTGGAAATGCACAGTTTGTTGCAAGAAATAGGTAGACAAATTGTACGAGCACAATCCATTGACGAGCCAGGAAACAGGGAGTTTCTGGTGGATCCGAAAGATATTCGCAATGTACTTGATAAAAACACTGTAAGTGTTTCAGACATGGTGTTTATTAAAGCTAATGATTCTGTATAATTCTGATTTTTTTACCCTAATTTTTCAGGGTACTGAAAAGGTCTTGGGTATTTCACTGGATATGGACAGAATTCAAGCGTTGCATGTGCCTGAAAATGCCTTCGAAGGGATGAGTAATCTCCGTTTCCTTAAGTTTTACACCTTTGGAAGAGAAGTCAGGTTGCACTTGGACGAAAATTTCAACTATTTGCCGACTGAACTCAAACTATTGCATTGGGATGGATTCCCTATGAGATGTATGCCTTCTAAGTTCCGTCCTGAAAACCTCGTCATTCTTAACATGCAGAATAGCAAGCTTGAAAAGTTGTGGGAAGGAGATTCAGTAAGTGTACTTGAGAATGATGCAAAATTAGCAATCTTGTCATCTTGATGTGTAGCGTCTCTATTTAACTCAAGTGTTTTGTTGTTGTTGTTGTTGTTGTTGAGTATACAGTCGCTTACATGTCTGAAGAAAATGGATATGTGGGGATCTAAAGACCTGAAAGAAATCCCAGATCTTTCAAGGGCCACCAATCTAGAGACACTAGATCTCAAGGGTTGTTCGAGCTTAGTGGAGCTCCCTTCTTCTATTAGAAATCTCAATAAACTTACTAAGCTCAACATGTCAGCTTGCACAAATCTGGAGTCTCTTCCAACTGGAATGGACCTAAAATTTCTCAACCGTCTCGATCTCAATGGGTGCTCGCAGTTGAGTACTTTTCCTGAAATCTCAAGAAACATCTCAGAGCTCATTCTAAACAAAACATGTATTCAAGAGTTCCCTTCTAATTTCCATTTTGAGAATCTCGTTCAACTTTCCATGGAAGACATAAGAAGTGATAAACTATGGGAAGGAGCGCAGGTACTTATTCTATACAGAACACTTTTCTCTGATAGCCACACTTGTGCTTACTCAAACATTTTTATTTTCAGCCACTTGCACCCCTCATGGCCATGTTGTCTCCTTCTATGAGGATCTTGTCTCTCTCAAACATCCCAAGTTTGGTGGAGCTTCCTTCTACATTTCAAAACCTTCATGCACTCACGAATCTGAGCATCACAAACTGCATAAACCTGGAGACTCTTCCCACAAGCATCAACCTCCAATCTCTCATTTGCCTCTCTCTTCGTGGATGCTTACGGTTGAGGACTTTCCCTGAAATCTCAACAAATATCCTAGATCTCAATCTAAGCCAAACCGCCATAGAAGAAATCCCTGTGTGGATCGAAGGTTTCTCAAGGCTCAAATACCTATTTATGGAAAGTTGCAGTACGTTAAAACATGCATCTATCTCTACATTAAAACATCTTGAGGTGGTTGACTTTTCAAACTGTGGTGCATTTACTGGAGCTTACCCAAGTGAAGTGGCAACGGAAGATGACAGCATCGACACGGAGCTACGAGTCCCCAAGGAGACCTTTCCTTCTCTCCCAGATTACTTTGTGCCAAGAGTTAAGTTCAGACTCATCAACTGCTTCAAATTGGATCTAGAAGCTCTCCTTCAGCAACAACCAGTCTTTGAGCAACTCATATTGTCTTGTGAAGACGTGCCTTCATATTTCACTCACAAAAGTACAGGAACCTATTCTTCCCTGACTATCCCTCTATTGGAGACCTCTCTCTCTCGACCATTCTTCAGACTTAGAGCTTGCGCTGTCATTGTCTTTGACCCTATACCCACCTTTGGTGCAGTTGGAGTATACATTAAGGTAAACTGTCGGTTCAGAGACAAACATGGAAACCACATTGATTACCCTACCCACCAACAGAACCTTACAGGATATGTGAAGGGTAGTCACATGTTCATATTCGACTACTGTTTCCGTCTGAATGAAGACAACGCTGAACTTGACAAGGATCTTGTGGAAATACGGTTTCATTTGTCTCCTAATGTTCCATGCGAATTGAAGGAATGGGGTATACGACTCTTAGAAGATTGTAGTCCAAACACACTACCACACGCCGATGAAGACTATATGATGTCTACTGAGACCGGACATGGTGAAGAGGAGTGTCAAGTCCAAGGCCGGACTGTGAGTAGCCATGTAATTTTCTTTTTGTCAATTTTAGTTATACTTCTTTTGTGCTTTTATTGTACGCATACACAACTGGTTGCATCTTGCCTGATTACAAACTGATAAACTCGTCTAGTAGAACCATGTAATTTAACTTGCGATTGACAAATGAATATGCAACCCCTTGCATTATCTTTACCAGTCAGGTGTATGAGAGCTGAAGATTTTCAGTACAAAATATATTGTAGGTTGGCATCTAGTTAGAGAGAATATTGCCAAGCTTTGATGAGAAAATGTCAAGAAGATGGAAGATTTCTCTATTTCTAGGAGAAAAATAAGGAAGTAGAATATTCTATAAAGATATGGAGTTAACGTCGATTAGGGTTAATAATGCAAAGCCTAATGTGTATAAATAGAGGTGTGTTGAACCTTTGTATAACTTTGATTAACTCATAGAGAGCTCCATTAAATTTCTCACATATGAATCTTCTTCCTCAANTAGGTTGGCATCTAGTTAGAGAGAATATTGCCAAGCTTTGATGAGAAAATGTCAAGATGGAAGATTTCTCTATTTCTAGGAGAAAAATAAGGAAGTAGAATATTCTATAAAGATATGGAGTTAACGTCGATTAGGGTTAATAATGCAAAGCCTAATGTGTATAAATAGAGGTGTGTTGAACCTTTGTATAACTTTGATTAACTCATAGAGAGCTCCATTAAATTTCTCACATATGAATCTTCTTCCTCAATTGATTCCTCTTGGTTCTCAAGTATATGGGACAAGTAACTTGAATACCATATAGTCTTTGCAGCTTGTAAGAGAGACATTAACTGAAGCTAATCTCTTCCCATTGCCATACACATACGAGTAATGAAAATTAACTATTCATATATTAACAAAGNTACTTGAGAACCATATAGTCTCTGTTGACTTTGCAGCTTGTAAGAGAGACATTAACTGAGGCTAATCTCTTCCCATTGCCATATACATACGAGTAATGAAAATTAACTATTCATATATTAACAAAGTTCTAACACGTCAAAAATTTGGTGTGAGATGTGTTTCTTCTAATAACAGAGATTACAAGATCTCTCCCTCCTCAACTTCTTGGACTCTTGTTGCATCATAAGTTTCCGACTCAATATCTTCCATACACTCATCATCTCTTAAAACCAGACCCAGCTCTTTAAACAACCGACTTCTTGTCAGATCAGAGCCACCACAGAGACCAACTATATCCTTCTCTAATGCCCGGAAGTTGTTTTGCTGGAAATCGTAGTCTATTTTCATCTGTAAACCATTATGAAAATCATTATCAGAATCTTGGTTCTTCAATCTGTTAATATAGTCTCAAATAAAGGGTTTATAAATTCAACAAAATACCTCTTCTAGACGAATTCGTGCTCTCTCGCGTTGCTGTTTTCTCCACTCGGTTTTTGTCTTCATTCGAGCAGCAATCTCTGCGGCTTTCATCTCAGCTTCAATTCTAGCGGTCTCTGCATTATTTTTATGAAATGTAAGAGGCAAAAACATGAAAAGTTGAAACTTGGGATACTTTTATTAGAACATGAAATAATGTACCTTGGCGTTGCGTTCTTTCCATTTCTTCTTTTTCTTTCTGTATTCTAATTAAATCGGCTTTGTTACTCTGTAAAGAAAACAGAAGAAGACGAGGATCTTTCGGTAAGCATAAGCTGTGAAATTCTCTGTTCTGAAATTGGAATCAAGAAAGTATTGATGATACCTGCTGGGCAAGTACTTTTCTGTGTTTAGCTCTGAGAATGGTCTCTGCAAATTGACACTTAAGTTGTGCAGCACGAAGAGCCTTGTCAGGAGGTAAGGGCGGCATTGCAGGTAACACCGTTTTCAAATCTGTAGAAACCAGAGAGTGATCTTAAGAAACCAAACTATACTGTATAAAGTTGGCAAATCAGAATATCAAGTGTAAATGAAACTAGGAAGGATAGCTTGAGATTTCTCACCATTAGAATGTGGATCTGACTCACTCTCCTGTGAACCTGAAGTGTTCTTTACTTGACAATCCTATTTTGACAAAACCATTAAATTTCCTTTTTGTTAATGACAGGACCAAGAGAAAACTCAATTAGTTAAAGGTCAAGCAATGGTCTCCACATACCGTTAATGAAGAATCGTCACTTCCAAACGAGTTCGAGGACTTGAGGCATACGCAAGTAATGCTACCACATGAACCACATTTGGAGGCTGCATTTTGATTTGAACCTGCATGTCATGCGAATGGTTAGTCCACTACTGACAAGCCACAAACAAATAAAGTAAAATCCTCCAACTATGTACCTTTGCTTGGACTTTTCACGGTCGAACAGACTCCAGGGCCCTGATCGAGTTTCTTACTCCTCAGCTGAGAATATCAAATATATAACAATCATATCAGTAGAAATATAAAGACGACAAACAGTATCAAGTCTACTATTCTGATGATATATCATACCTTTGTTGCTAAAGCTTTCGGTGTGACAACAGGAGTATCCTTATTGCTATGCCCTTTCACTGGCTTTGATAAAAGAAAAACCTTGTCGGCCTTCTCTTTCACTGGCTTTGGCGGTTCCACAGAGTATCTCCTCGAACAATCAACTTCAAATGGTTTTTCTTTAGAACCTTCTATGACTACACTACCAGATAACTTTTTCTTCTGGAGAGATTCCCATCTGACTTCAAAAATATCATTAAGCTCCTTTGCAACCTTGTGAATCAAATTATCCGGAGGATTATACAGCATTGCATTGTTAAAAGTTAACCGGACATCTCCTGCAAACTCATCCGCATTACTGTAGACATTCTTCAGCAGCTTCGATTTGATTGTGCCTAGATCCATTGGCTTTGATATGATAGAGAAGTAATCAGGAATGTCCAACTTAACAGGATCCACAGGCTCACTAAATAGCCATCCCCGGTAATGCTCCATCAATGATCTCAACAGAATAAAACACTGACTAGACAAAACGCGATCTAACTTTTGCTTCTTTTTTGCTGGAACATCCTCTAGCTCTTTAAGTCCACGCTTCCTCGATTGATTTGAGGCTTTAAATACATCTTCACCGATAGTTTCCTCAGTTTGATTCGCGTTACTGCACTTCTTAATACCCGGAAACGCTTGGAAAGTTTTGACATAACCTTCAGGGCCAAACTTTATCCTCAATTTCGTTACTCCAACCATTCTTCCGCAAATTCCGGAAAACCCTGAACACATATAAGAAAACCAGTTGGAACGAGTTTTCTGCGCGATTGCACTCAACACGAGTTAGGGTTAACGATAAAATTGACTTGAAAACAAAAAAANNNGAGTTAGGGTTAACGATAAAATTGACTTGAAAACAAAAAAACTCAACAAAACACTGACAGTCGAAAATTTCAACCATTAGAACAAAAATAACGAGGGTTTATCAATATATATACATTTGGGATCGACAATAAACAAAAAAAACTTAGAAGTATATACGAAAGGTAAGGAAGAAGACGAAGAACCTTACCTGAGAAGACTTATTCCACGTAAACTGATTTTGACAGAGAGAGAGAGAGGAAGAGAGAGTGCGGCAATGTACAGAGGGGAGAAGAAAGCGATGAAGAGGATTTTATAGATCGATTAAAAACCGTGTTGATAAAAAAAAAAAGATCGATTAAAAACGGTATTAATTAAAGATAAAGAGTGATTTAATATTTATTATATCCTTTCAAACAACATTTGATTCTTGAAATATGTATCATATATTTATGACAAAAAAAAAGAAAAGAAATATGTATCATATATAAATATTAGCGGAATATAATAAAACATAATGTACTCGAAAATAAAAATAAATTATACGAATAAGTTGAATGTTAAGAATTTTTTTATGTTAATATTTGAATTTTAGACTCGAGAAATTTTCTCTTTTTCTAATATCTTTTTGATGTCTTTAAATGGTTGTATTCAAAAATACTTCTGAGGAATTTTGTATTTCCGAATTGGTCGTACCTTGGACTGTTTTTGGATTAATGTTAGTCACAATGACAATGATATCTTTCTTTTAGTTGGAAGAATTGGTCATAAACTTGAGTCACAAATACATCTGTCTCGAGGCATAAGAAACCATTTCTAACTCTTAAGGGTTAAAACTGTATTGCAGTGATGTGATGGATCGGTGTTGCTAGACAAAACAGAGCCACTAGAGAAAGAGAAGAAAGCTCCTCCAACCATAAACTCATTCAAAGGCTACGAAATTGTAGACGAAATCAAGAACATAATCGAATCTCAATGTCCTCAACTCCTTTCTTGTGGTGATCTTCTCACAATTCCCACCTTACAAGTGATGGCTTTGACTGTTTTACAAAGGTAAAAGCAAAACATTGTCTTAGTTATTACAAAGAAGTTTCGTTATGCAGCTTGACCTGAGCTTAAACCTTCAACAATCTTTATCATCATTTTTAACTTGTTGATTTCTTGGTTAAATGGTGTTTCTTGATTCGCAGTTGAAAAGTTTTCTATAGACGTGTCAACAAAAGTGGTGCAATTTTTGATTCTACAAAGTTAAAACTGTATTGCAGTGATGT
>OVAU01002094.1:0-13186 GCA_900406315.1 Biscutella laevigata subsp. laevigata
CATTGTGCGATGCTGTGATGTCTCCTACGGAGGCCCACAGAGCTGGTTGAGAGGTGCTTGGAGGAGGTTGAGAGCTCGAGAGAGGTGGCGTAGCCAAGAGAGGAGGCTGAGAAGCCATCGGAATAGAGATGAAGTCGGGGAGCGGCTCACCGCGAGGGGTGGAAAATCTAGATCTGGATCGCGATTTGCTACAGGGAATATCGCCTTTTAGATCGCCTGCTTTTTACAAGTCTCAATCAATTATAATTTTTGTTAATTTCAACTAATCTAAATTCATTATTACTTTAAATATTTGATGTAATTTTAGTATATTTTATTGTATTTTTAATTTTTATATAATAATATACTTTATTGTTCTATTTTCCATTTTATGATAATTTTTAATGAAAATATTTTATTTTAACATCTATTGATATTCAGATTAACTCGAAGGATATTAATGAAAATAGTTTAAATCTTCAAATTTTTTAGTTTTTGGAATATCTTTTTAAATATTTGATATTGAAAACACTCAAATCCGAACCAAACTTAAAAGAATCCGAAAATATTTTAATACCCAAAAATCCTACCCCAATCTCGAAGGATTTGTACGAGCCCAAATCAGAAAATAAAATGATTAGAATGGATCTTCTAATCATAAATCCAAAAACTCGTAACCTGAATTGATCAAAACTGATTCCAAACGGATATATGATCTCCCCATAGAAACAATGTTGTTCTCTTTGCTTTAAAACGACACGCTAGTCGCTCGTTGAAACTCTAAACGTCACGTTATCTTGATAGGTAGCTTGGATTAGTTTGGTTTCAGTGACTTCACCATCATTTCTTTGAACTCTCCGTTTTCTTCTCGCCATGGACGATAATCTCTCTCTAGAGAAAATTGAGATTTCGGGTCCAACTTTGGCGCTCCTGATTCAGCGAGCGTCTTCCTCTCCCGGTGACGTCGATGGCTTGATATTCGGCCAAATCCACCGCATCGTCTCCTCTAATCTATCCGACGATTCTCCGGCTGAATCTCTTGCTACGAGTTCCAACTCTGATCAACTTGTCGCCACGGTTACAAGCTTTCTCTGCTCTGGTAAGACTGTCTCCTTCTATGATCCGCTTGGCCGAGTTGACCAACGTCGGATCGACTCCCTCCGAGTCGACTCGCCGGACCGTCTACTTGGCTGGTTCTCCGCCCGCAGGAAAACTGCCAATCGTCCATCCATGCGAGAGCTCGCCGTGGCATCGTCTCTCGCGTCTCAATTTCACCTACCAATCGAGGATTCGGAAAACCCTAAGTCTAGGAGCATGGCTTCTTGCGTGTTCTTCCTTCTCACTACCCCATTGGCGGACCAACTCATCCACACGCACGAGTACCGTGCCTACCAATTCCGCTCCTCTAACCAGCGGCTCGAACCGAGATCCGTTGGGATAGTCAACATCGGACCGGCTTTTCGTGGCCATTACAGTTCGTTTAGTCCGAAATCGAGATTTCCATCGCTGATCTGCGACTTAGGAAGCTCAGGCATGAGCGTGGATCGCGATGAGGGATCCTTGAGTGCGAAGAAACAAGCAGCGAAGGATCAGAAGCAGATCGATGTGTTAACAGACGGATTACAGATAGGAAACGTGAATCGTTTGGTTGGCGCTGAAGCTTCGAGCTACACTGGTGGAATTGAAGAAATGTATGAGAGAATGCTGGCAAAGATTGAGAGCTTGGCTTCTGACGTTGAGAAGACCTCGGCTATGGTATCTGAACAGGTACAATACCATCTTTAGCCAAAATTCAAAATTCCATTTTGTCGATAGATTAAGTTGCACAAAGGTTGTCTTAAGCCAATAATTCAACTCCTCTTGTCTATGTTTGATAGCAGAATCCCACGAATTGTACCAAAATAACATATTTTCCTCTGTTCTTTCAGGATAATCGAAATAGGAAGTTGAGATACCGATTTGCCAGAATCCAGCGATGAAGATTCTCTTGGATTCTTGTTTTTTGTTGCCAGGTATTATTTTCGTCTCCTCTTTCATTCCCCTAACTTGGCTTTGCTTGAAGGATTTACTTAGTCTACAAATATATATGGAACTCTACCTTAAGGGTACAGTAACTCCATGAGAGCACTGGGCTAACTCAGTTAGTATGTATATAGCTAATTAGCTATTGCCTAGTTAAACCTTTCCTGGCTAGATTGCTTTATCACAAGAGATCTCTTTTCCTTCCAGGGCTAGTTTTTATTTTGAGAGGAGAGCAATGCGGAAGTTGATTGATTCGTGTCAGAATAGTAAATGGCCATATATATGGTTATGAAGTTTAGTGTAGATTACACAGACATTAATAGATGGAGAAACCAAATGGTAGAGAAATAAGGCCCGAGCAGAAACATACAGATGTGGGTTGGCTAAACGCAAGTATTAACATGATTGAGTAGCATAAGGAAACAAAGTAGTTGAAAGATGACTTAGGTGAGTCTGTCACTGTGTCGATCATGGCTTAATATCTGAACATATGTCTGATACTTTGTAGAATTTTTGAAGATCCAGAATTGTCAAAAAAGGTGGGAACTTTCCGATAGAAGACCTGATGTTAAACATGTGTATATATCATGGGAGATGATTCCAGACCAAAATGATGGCTTGGGGCCAAGTTTCAGAAGCTCTCTTGGTCAGTTATATACACAATTATGCATTTGGTATATCATCAACTCTTTTGATACCTTTCTAGTTCCAGAGGAAATTAAATTTATGTGCTTAGATGTAAAAACTGTCTTGACTAATTTCTGTGATCTGCTCATTCTCTTCAACATGATTGTTACCGACTAACAACCAATGTAGAATCCAAAACCAACTTGAACATATTTCTTCTGATCAGGTTTTGGTTAAGGATCGGTTAAAATGAACAGAACTATGACGTCACTCCTCAGGGCAACATAGTAAATTTGGTTACTGTTGAATACCAAACAAATCACACTGTTTTCGTAGCAATAAATTCGCCACAAGGACTTCATTAACTACTTCTGATAATTAAAACGTACGAACCCCAACGCATTATCATAACTCCAGATCCATCGGCTATGATTTGTCGCTGATTTCAATCTACCGTAATTAGGAGTCATAAGTGTAATCAACATCTAACGCCTAACAGTGTGAGTTTACTAGGGTTTACTTCGTATTCATGAATCAAGGCCTTCGAAATCTGTAAACATTGCTTAGATCCAATTAAATTGATTACTTTGGTTGGTGATAGCATTGAATTCATCTACATTTACACAACTAATACGTGTCCTAGCAATCACTCTTCAACTACCAACATTCAAACTCTTTCCTTCTTTATATTACGTACCTTCTCTTAACCCTCAACCACAACAAACAACATCCACAACACATCAACAAACATGAGATCTCTCTTATTAGCCTTGTGCCTGGTTCTTGCTTTACACTATGGTGAAGCAGCAGTCTCTTGCGACACAGTGGTTGCAGAGCTTTACCCTTGTGTCTCCTACGTCCTTGGAGGTGGTAACGTCCCAAGCAACTGCTGCAACGGCATCAGAACACTCAACGGTCAGGCTCAAACCGCCTCAGACCGTCAAGGCGTTTGTCGTTGCATCAAAAATGTAATTGGAAGAGTCTCTTACTCCTCGGGAAACATCAACAATGCTTTGACATTGCCTGGTAAATGTGGTGTCAATCTTCCTTATAAGTTCAGTCCTTCCACCAACTGCAACAGGTAAAAAAAACTAATCCACCTCTCTAACTAATGATTCATATATAATACAAATCTAATTATCTATATTTTCCTTTTACAGTATTCAGTGAGACAAGCAGAAAATCGTTGAGGAAGCTACTACTAGAAGAAGTGAGAAGCCAATAATAATAGATTTTGGACATGGTTTGCTAGTGACTGTGTTAATCAGTGATGTGTCGTTTGATTCTAAGTTCTGATATATTATCAACATTTAAATCTTATGATATTCTACCAATCCACTTATTATGCATACGATTAGTGAAATGGAATTAATATTCCAAACTAAATATTCGATTAGCTGTGAAAAAATTAGTTATTCTTTTTTATATAAATACACTGAACATTATATTTATTATATATATATATATATCACTTTCAATATCTAGGATTAATATATTTAAAAAATAATAATAATGACTTTAGTCTATTAATTATTCACTTGACAATTACCTATGTGCAGATGCACCACCAAAGAGTGTGAAATATCACTTGAGCCTCCTAAAACTAGTTATTCTTTTTTATATAAATACACTGAACATACAATTTCGTTTGGTAGATTTAATATATTAAATCACATTTTAATCAAGGTTCATATCTCTTATGTCCCATTTTTTCATTTTTATTTCGTAAATCAATATTTATGTTCTACGTTAAGAAGATGAGTTATAGATTTATCTCTGATTATCGCCTCGAGTTTTGGATTTTTTAGAATATTTGATTGTTCTCTAGTGTTTGAACTATTGAAAGGACAGGTTATATATATACCACAATCGATAAAAATAAAAAAATAACAATCAATATTTCAAGTAAAATCTGCCTTATGCGACCTTTCAAAGTTTACAATTTGTCAAAATGTCAGAGCATGATATCATTAGGGTAAGATATTATTTTAAAATCAATTTGGTAAAATAGTGAATAATAGTCGATCACAGATAAATATAATAATTAGTCAAATGTGAAAATCATTTTTATGTGGCTTGTTCAACTAATCAACAAGAGCAAGCCGACCATCGTTCAAAACATGATTACTTATTCCATCAAAACTAACAAAACATAAGTTGAAAAGTATACGCCGATATAAATCAAGTAGTAAGAGAAACGACGAAATGTATTAAACTCAATATCAACAAAAACCGCACACAAACACATGTCCATTTCATAAAATTGAATATTTTCTGGTATAAATTTGGTCAAATCCGGATGTATTTTCGAATATTAGCATCATTTGAATATTTATTATCTATATGTAATTTGGGAAGTAGAGAAGAGAAAGTGAAAAAAAAAATATATTGTGAATAGATTGAGATTGGTTCGAGAGGGCCCCACATGTCGTTCGCTTGAGTTAGTCGCACGCGTGCATGGCGCGTGTGCTTAACCTTTTGCTAATCAAAGAAGGAAACCACTGGGTCCCACATTAGCCAGACGTGAACGATTATTAACCGTTGATTGGTCCATGCTATAGAATTTAACGGTCAGATATTAGAGTCAACAAGGTATGTTAATTAGCAGTTTGACTTGAAAACAAAACGCAATTAGATACAGATAATTTTTTTGTTTTTTAACAAAAAGGGACAAAATTAGTTTTCCAAGTTTGACTGAGATGTCGCTTTACTCGAGGCCCTCTTCTCTGAATGTATCATTACTTTTTTTGTGACGAGGTTTAAGAGAAGAAAACAAAAAGTGGAGGACTAAAAGAAGAATATATTATAAAGTGAGAAAATTCGAAAATCCAAATAAGTTAGCTGAGGAATTGAATTAAGATTGGAAGAGTTTTAAGTAATCATAAATTTTGGATATCTGTTTGGTTTGAACTTTGACCATTGCTTCTTTTGGTCCCACTTCTCTCTCTCTCATATCTTCTCACTTTCCTAACACAGACTCTTCCAAGAGTTTCATTCTTCTTTACGAAATTTCAGATTTCATTCTCTCTCTCTCTTCCCGCAGTTTCAGTTTTGTCTTCTAAGGATTTGCTTTAGTTCTTTTCTCTTCCAGGTTTGAACAAGTTTCTCTTATCTCTTCTTTCATTTTTCTAGATCGAATCCATGTTTTTGTTAGGATGAAACAGATTTTGTGTAAATGACAACTCTGATTTCACGAATCAGCTCCATTCAAAAGTGAAAATGATTTTGTGGATTGAAAATACAAATCGAAAGCGTTTCAAAGTTTATAAAAATTGTTTTTTTTAAAATGATTTACACCTGTTTGACTGATTGAATTAGGGTTCATGTAACTGTTCTATGCTTGCTCCAAGTTCTATCTTTTTTAACCTAAGAGATCTATTAATCTGAGATCTAATCCTGGTCTGCAGAAAGCTAGTTCATTGCTTCATTGTCTGTCTTAACCAATTTTTATAGCCATTGATGTAAAACATGCAAAAACGGATCTGGGTTTTGTAAAAAACCACGTCTTTGTTCTGTTGCTAATAAACAGTTTTGTGTTTTGAATCATTTTCAGGTGAAATTTTGAGTCTAAGGCTCGAGTTTACGCGTTTCCATAGAACCAGAGTGGCAATCACAAGCAGATTTTAGAGGATTGAAAATATGGTTTTGGGATGTTTCTCTATGAAAAGCAAGAAGAGACGTGGTTCGGTTTCTATGAAGCGGTTAGATCTTGAAGAAAGCAAACCAACTGCTTTACCTGAACCACCACCAAAGATTCCAACTCGTGATCTGCAATCTGCTCCTCCGAGTTTCAGAACTCGTGTGAAGCCAAACAACAGTGGAACCGTAGAGGTGAGTAGCAGGGCTAGAGTAATGTCTGCTCCATCGAGCATTCACGCTACAGCTGAACGTGATTTGCTCTCAGGGACTTACCACGACGAGCAAGATGAACAATTAAGAGATCCACGTAGTTCTAGTCCTCAGCCACTTCCTCTACCGTCGCCAAGAACTGGCTCTTCGTTGAAGAATTGGGGAAGCTTTAAGTCGTTTAACGGAAGCAGTGGCCGTTTATCAGTTGCATCTGCATCTGGACCATTGCCGTTACCGCCTAACGGGTCAGTTAGGAGCTTCTCGTATGATGAAGTAGTGTCTGCTTGTAGCGGTTTCTCTACAGAAGGTCTATCATCTTTTATGTATCTGGCTTCCTTTGGTGATGAAGCAATCACCTCGAGCTTCAAAAAGGTCGAAGCTTCTGTTATGTGCCTTCACGTAACCACTCAGGTAAATAAACCATTCCTTGTTCTGTTTCCATGCGTTCTTAAGTGTGTTTGTTTTCTTACATTATCTGCTACTATTGCTGTTCTACAGAGTACAAGAGAGTTCGTTAATGAAGTGAACACATTGGCGTCGCTGCAACACCAGAATCTCTGTAAACTTGTAGGCTATCATGCCCGCGAAGGCTCTGACACAAGGATGTTGGTATATGAGAGGCTTGCTCATGGAAGCTTGGATCGGTTGTTGCACGGGAGATCAGATGGACCTCCTCTTGATTGGAACACTAGAATGAAGATAGCTCTGTGTGCAGCTCAAGGTCTAACCTTCTTGCACGAAGAAGGACCGTTTCAAGCAATGTACAATGAATTTTCGTCCGCTAATATCCAAGTCGACAAAGATTTCAGCGCCAAGCTATCTGGATATGGTTGTGCAGGTCATGCGCCTGAGACTGAGACTTCTAATAGCTATCTCTCTGTGGAGACAGTAGAGAGAGGGCTTTTGACGCCAAAGAGCAATGTTTGGAGCTACGGAATAATTCTTGTTGAGATGTTGACGGGGAGGAAGAACATGGACGGGTCATACCCGAAAGAAGAGAGGAACTTAGTGAAATGGAGCCGAGCATTCCTAGCAGACGATTGTAGACTCTCACTTATAATGGATCCTCAACTTAAAGGTCGGTTTCCGGTTAAAGCTGCGCGGAGCATAGCTGATATAGCTCAGAAATGTCTGCAGGTTGAACCATCAGAACGTCCCACCATGAGAAACATAGTGGATCAACTCAAGATTATACAAGACATGAAGTATTCGTGTAGGTTTCCGTTAAGAGAACCTGCACCAGTCTTGGCAAGGAAACATATGGGAAGATCAAGTAGTCTCAACACAATCGTTTGGACACCATCGGTGGCGTCAAGGTCGAGTTTTTCACCGTCGCCTCCCACAATTGGACATACCCTCGTGTTACCGCCACGAGCATGTTCATCGTTGGAAGAGGTTCGAAGATCGTCTTCGGCTAGTGGTAGGAGAACTACCCTTGAAGGGTTTTGATTTGTTCATATCTCTGTTTATTTTGGCGTTGATTTGTTTTTTAGATTCCAAATATAAGAAAATTTGTTTTTTTGTTGTTATTTATGAATCCAGACATCGAGAGAGAGAGTTTGTGATGTTGTACATAATAATAAACATTTCTTCTTGAGATACAAAGAGATTCGAAGTATTGTGTTTTGATTTTTCAGTGCGGGGTAAACCACAGTGAATAATCAATTAGTAACTGTATTTATCCGGTTTATGTTGGCAGAACCGGATCGATCGTTCAATTAAACCGGTTAACGGCTCGGTTTGCTCTTTTAATTTTTAATCTATGGAGATTGAGCGTAAACCTTCCTTATTCCTTTTAGGACCTTATCCAACGCTCAGACGAAGCGATTTCAGTTTCTCGCCGGCGGAAGAAACAGAATGGCGGGAAGAGCGACTTTCTCTTTCTCTGTATCTTCGTCTCCTTATTCAACTTCATCGCTCTCAGTATCTTTTTTGAATCGATCGGCGCTTTCTGTGCGGATTTCTACTCGACCCAACAGATTCCCCCGTTAAAATTCTCTCCGCTTTTTAAATTTGGGAGTGAATTTGAATTTCATAATCTGACGACGTTGTTCTGCAGGTTTCTACTGCTCTTTTTCTGCCAACGACATTAAAGTCGGAACCAACATCGAAGTCGATGGTGCTCCTTGGCGTGTACTTGGTATGCTTCGTTCTTACTTCCTCTTATTTCATGTTCATTGCATCTAATGATCTGCTTTAAGCCTGTATTACTCGGATCTGTTTTTTCTTGGCAGAGTTTCTTCATGTAAAACCAGGAAAAGGTGCGGCGTTTGTGAGAACTAAGATCAGGAACTACGTAAATGGTAGCACTGTGGAGAGAACATTTCGTGCTGGAATTTCTGAATAATCCTCTCTCTCTCTTTCTCTTTTATATCTTAAATACAAGAAACGATCATCTTGGTAATGATTGGATTCACCTCTGCTATGTTACAGGTAGAGGAAGCAAATGTATACAAAGAAACCAAACAGTTCACATACAAAGAAGGGTCTCAGTTTGTTTTCATGGATTTGGTAATGTCAATGGATCCTTTTACTTATCTATTGGGAGCTTTAACAATAGTTCTGATGATATGATTATTCATTCTTCTATAGACGACTTATGAAGAAACACGTCTTAACGAATCTGATATGGGTGACAAAACGAAATGGCTGAAAGAAGGAATGGATTGCAATTTGCTCTATTGGAAAGACAAGGTATACAGTAACTAGTTGGTTCACAGATTGAAGTATCGTGATGCTTTCTAAATTCTGTCTGGATATTTTGCAAGGTTATCGACTTCGACCTACCAATTACAGTTCAGTTAAAAGTGGTTGATGTTGATCCTGGCCTTCGTGGTGACACTGCGCAAGGTAATAACTCCTGTTCTTGTGGTTTTGGTGTTTAAAGAAAGCTTAAACCAAGTTGTTTGGTTGATGTATAGGTGGATCAAAGCCGGCGACAGTGGAAACTGGTGCAGTAGTTACCGTACCACTCTTTGTCAACGTTGGTGAAGAAATATTGGTTGATACTAGAACCGGTGCCTACATGAACCGGGCCTAAACCGGGTCTTTTTCGCCGCATTAATTTGAGCATCATGATTTTGTATAACTTTTACTTGAGAATCTATGTATCACAATTTTTCAGAGGGTATATTCACAAATTCATATAAATTATTAAATTTATGTATATTGGGCTTTAGATGCGGCCCACTAAAAGACAGAAAAGGAAAGGATTGGTTGGTGTGTGGACTAAAAAACCTCCGCCGCAGATTTAACAACTGGTCAACGTTTTCCCAATAAGATATAGCCACGTGTCGCAATCCCTGGATCTGCGATGCTTCTTATAAATTATGATCTCCACCGCATATTCCTTTCTCGTCTCATTTCTCAGCCATCCCCTCTGGTAATTTAGATCGCTCTCTCTCTCTTCCTCTGAATTTTCTCAGATGTAGGTTTCTTTTTTTTTGGTTCTCGATCCGTAAAATTATCAAATTTCACGTGTTGTTTCGACGGTTTGAAGCGTTTTTAGGTTATGGTCATTGTTTTTTTCTGTAGATCTCGATTTGCTTGTCTCGTAGGGCACCTGTATCCCTAATTTTACGAATAGATCTGATTTATAGAATTTAAAGTTCATTTGAGGGATTCGTTCGGCGTCGTGTCCTGGTGAAATTTTGGGTTCTCGAAATTGTAAGGCTTTGGGTTTTATTCAAGATTTGTCTTCGCATTGAAATCTTTCATTAAAAAAAAAGACAAATTTTCCTTTGCTTATATTAATTCTACATCTTTTTTTCATAATCTGGATAATCCTGTGCTTCAGATTTGATTTATTCATGTTGTAGCTTCTGATTTTGTGAACTTTCTTCTACCTGCAGAGCTTATAAAACCTTATGGCATTTGCGCATTTCTGTAGCATCCACTGTTTCCTTAAAATCGGGAAACAACAAGAGCTTCTTCTCCTTGTTATCGGATTGCCCTTTGCCAAAACATTCCATATCAACGGTCGTTTTAGCCACTTTTCTCCAATTTAACTCTGTCGGTACAGAATCCCTCACCAGTCTGGTGAACTCGTGAAGCTTTATCAGTGATTCTGTATCGATTTTCTTTGTAAATTATGGTTTCCTCTAAGTTTCCTGTCCCTAACAAAATTCAGAAACAGCAATATCTACCTATCAGCCCTTCAGATTCTGACTTGAAAGACGATGTTGAACTTGATTTCTCTGATGTATTTGGCCCACTCCCAGAAGAGGCAAGTGATATTGTTTTTGACGAGCCTGCTGTTGTCTACAGTCGATCCCACTCATTGGTTGGCCCATCTTCAATCGCTAGTCATTCTTTCAAACTGAACAAGCTCACCTTACGAGAGACTAATGACCCAATAGACTTGGTGGAAGAAACTGAATCGTTAAAAGAAACCGATGAATTCTCTGGTAATGACGACTCCGACAGTGAAAAAGCTACAGAGGAAGATCTGGCCAAGGCCTCAGGTGTAGTAGGTTTTGATGATTTTGAAATTATGAAGGTTGTTGGGAAAGGTGCGTTTGGGAAAGTGTACCAGGTGAGGAAAAAGGAGACTTCTGAGATATATGCAATGAAGGTCATGAGAAAAGACCATATTATGGAGAAAAACCATGCGGAATACATGAAAGCTGAGCGCGATATTCTTACAAAGATTGATCATCCATTCATTGTTCAACTTAAATACTCTTTTCAGGTAAAAATCCAACTGTTCTCTCTGTTTGCATCCAAATGGTTTTACTTTATAACTGGCTAACTTTGAGCTATATGCATTCCCTTTTGTGTAGACAAAGTACAGGCTGTATCTCGTTCTTGACTTTATAAACGGAGGTCATCTTTTCTTCCAGCTCTATCACCAGGGGCTTTTCAGGTTTGTATAAAATTCCTCTTCTGAACTTTGGAGTTTTGTCAGAATTTTGCAAAGTATACTTAGTTCTAGTCTTCTTTTCACAGAGAGGAGTTGGCTCGTGTGTACACTGCTGAAATTGTCTCCGCAGTTTCCCATCTCCATGAGAAGGGCATAATGCATAGGGATCTGAAACCCGAAAACATTCTGATGGACACGGATGGCCACGTGATGCTAACAGATTTTGGTTTAGCAAAAGAATTTGACGAAAACACAAGATCAAACTCCATGTGCGGGACTACGGAGTATATGGCACCTGAAATCGTTCGAGGAAAGGGACATGATAAAGCTGCTGACTGGTGGAGCGTAGGAATTCTTCTGTATGAAATGCTCACAGGGAAGGTAAAATCTTGTTTCGGTATTTTTGGTCATTCGCATGAAGCTAATGGCTTAGGTGATGAGATGCGTGATGCCATTTTTTCTCCTTTGCAGCCACCATTTCTAGGGAACAAAGGAAAGATACAGCAGAAAATAGTTAAGGATAAGATCAAGCTTCCACAGTTTCTGTCTAATGAAGCTCATGCGATGCTGAAAGGGGTAAGTAAAGTATACATGTAATAGTTATGTAGCATTGGATTTAGATCACTCTGATTCATACTTGTGTAATGAAACGTATAGCTGCTGCAAAAAGAGCCTGAGAGGCGACTTGGAAGTGGACCGATTGGCGCAGAGGAGATAAAAGAGCACAAATGGTTCAAGGGAATAAACTGGAAGAAGCTAGAGGCGAGAGAAGTGAAGCCAAGTTTCAAACCAGAAGTATCAGGAAGGCAATGCATAGCAAACTTCGATAAGTGTTGGACTGATATGTCTACGTTGGATTCTCCAGCAAGCAGTCCAACTTCGGATCCTAAGGCTAACCCTTTTACCAACTTCACGTACGTTAGGCCGCCTCCTTCATTCCTTCACCAAACCTCATCGGATCTGTAGATGAACTGCATGTGGTGTACTGGACTAAGCATGTTTTATCGAATCGTACAAGAACAAGTTTCGTAAGCTTTTGTTATCAGCATAAAAGAACAAGTTGTTATTGGTCATTTGAACTAGTTTAATTATAAGTATAAGATAATTTGATGTTTGCCTTATACAACTCTTCAATGTGTTTTTTTCACTTTTGTTTTATCAGCATGCTTTTACAAATGTCTCATAAAATTTCCTGAGTTTAACAATATTTCATTTTATCTATCAAATAAAAATTATAGCATTTCCCAAATTTCTGAGACTATTATTCATAAAAGCAACATAGTTTTCCAAAATTTTAAATTATTTCATTTTACAATTCTTTTAATCTTCATTGGCATTCTTACCTATCAAATAAGTATAATTTATAAAATATCAAAATTCTATTGTTTTATAAAATCTCTCAATTTTCATGTATTGTTACTCACTTAACAAACATAATTTCCTAAAATAAACAATTATAATGTTTTACAAAATCTTTCAATTTTCAAGACATAATTTTCCAAAATAATAAATCTACAATTTTACAAAATCTCTCAATCCTCATGAACATTATTACCTACCAAATAAGTAAAATTTCCAAAAACATAAAATTCTAGCATCATACAAAATCTCACAATTTCATGGACGATCATCCACCAAATAAACATAATTCCAAAAAATAAAAACTTATAACGTTTTACAAAATCTCATAGTTTACATGGAGTATTATCTATCAAATCAACATAATTCCCGAAAATATAAAATTATTGGATTTTAAAATTTATCATATTTCATGGACTACTAGAATTGTGACCCACGCCATGCGTGAGATGATCTATTTATATTTTATATATTTTTAACATTTTCTAT